>OMLM01008958.1:46163-77082 GCA_900302695.1 Helostoma temminkii | reverse complement strand
GTTCAGATTTGTTCTCGTGTTTTTTTGTCTTCCCAAAATCCTTATATGAGGAGTAAAGCTTTTAGCCCCTATACATACAACATGGATGTGGAGAAATCCAAATCTGCTGTGGTTGTTGCTATAACTGGACAATCACTGTTTTGGGGGAGGGTTTAGCAAACGGTCAATTACACTATTACAAAGGAATGTCCCTTGGCTTTCAAAGACATTTCAGTAAAAGAAAGCTCACATGAGTGTATCCACGTGATTTCCTCCAAATTCTTAAATCACCAGGTTAGTTGGGCAATAATAAGCAGTGCCATTTCAGAGTAGGCTACTGTAGGGAAACATTCTGTGTTGCATATTTATTCAGGACTACATCTCAAGCTCACAAGTAAAGAGCAGCTGAGAGCAACAGCACACATTTGGTCGTAGAAATCATTCTAAAACCCTTTATCTTCCACCCTCTTGAAATCCCATCGACAGATAATAACACACTTCAGTTTCAAAGGATTAACAAGTGGAAGCTTCTTTCTGTCTGCTACTCCTTTCCCATACTGATAAAACTAAAAACAATGTGAAAAGTATTCTGCTGAAAAAAAAGTACCTTCGTATTTAAAGCATATCTGAGACTCATAAATAAATCCCCTGCTTTGGTTTTTCATACAGGCTACTGTACACGTGTTACAGCAAAACATCCTCACAGTGTTGTCATATGCGTGTTTTGTACCATGTCAGTCAACATGTAATAACTTTAGACTGCTTCCATTGCAGGGACTGAAATGTAGAAGCCTGAGTTAACCTTTCATTACAACCTTAAAGTACAAAGTGTTGAAAGGCAGCCACTCACGACAGCTTAGTATTTCATTACACACTCTTACTGTGGTTTCCTTACTGCCACTATACAAAGCCTAGTCAAGAGCACAGATGACTTTTGCTGATTCAGTATGCTGTTCTGATTATGTGATCCATAGCTAAGGTCCAGCTGATAACATCAAACTGTACAGAACTTAATTTCACAGGCTGGCTTGGCTAGAGCTGGTTGAAAAAAAGGTCCAGAGGTCCTCTGCTATCAGTATGACTGATCACCTCCCTCTGTGCTGATCTAGCGCAATCTATTGATGCACTGCATTGACTTGTATTGATCAAGTGTCTCACATCAGCAGCATGATGCCATATCATTGTGATGCTTGATAAGATTGTTTAGTGTACAATATTTCAACTGCATGATAGAATTTTTCTTAGTTTTAAGTTCCAATCAATAATTACTTATGAAAAGAAAAAGGGTTGTCAGATATAGTAGTAAAGTATATACATTTTTGCAGTACTTGTTCCAGCTTGTACTCACTCTAGTGAAGCACCAGACTATATTTGTTGAAATTGAGTGCTTTATTTCTCAAATATAGTTACACTGCAAGAAGTTTTGTTCCAAGTTTGTCCCAGTTTCTAGTTCGGTCTTTTTCTTTGTGATGTTCAATTCAATTTAATTCATAAGTATAAGATAATAAAATATCCAGGTCAATTCAGTACAGTAATCACAAGTTTTATAGAAACCCAACAACTCCCAACAAATCCCACTTGAGCAAGCACAGGACGTGGTGGAGAGAAAAATCCCAGTCATGAGCCAGGCTCAGAATGGGTGACCATCTGCCTTGACAGGCTGGGTGGGTGAAAAGTGGAGTGATAAAGAGAACAACAAGTACAGCCAAAGGGCAATGACAACATCTGCATCAACATATTTCTTAAAGGTGTCAATAGAGAAATATCTACTTCTCATTAATTTACAAATAAACTAAATCATAACAATCAAATATCAAAGGCTTAAATAGCAATTCTGGCAGTGGATTTAGTGCTTTATTAAGTGAAGGTGCATTGAAAAGGTGTGTACTCTATGTTGCACACAGTCATAGTCAATAGTCAAAAAGAATTAGCAATATAAAGCTAATAAATCACACCCTCAACTGACTGGTTATATACCATAAGCGACACAGTGTATTCATTGGCACTTGGCATCATATGTAAATCGTCATGTGTTGGATTATACAATATGTATCTGAAGCATGCAGTGAGACTCACCTGTTTCATTATCTTCATACATACACAACATGTACAGCACAGGCAATCAAATACATACCACATCCCCTTTTACCACAGTCTAGTTTCTGACAATTCAGCTGCAGTATGACATTCTGAAATGATTGCCTGTGGGCATAAGCACCTTATCAACACATGGCAATTCATCAGTTCCTCTAAACAGCTGTCACTGTTAGTTAGACTCAGAGCTACTCAACCATAAGTTATATAAATGTGACACTGGACCATTAATGTGACATATCTTTCTAAGACATAGTTATTCGTGCCTCTTTACATGTATGTGGTACTTTTAACATAAAATTTGATAAAAATAAATTTTGATTCCACAATATCTTATTTTGGTACTTATTTTGGAAAATCACTTTTTATTTCAGTATGTCATTATTACTCATGTTATATTCATGATATGTCTTTATAATAGTTACCAACTTTATTTTATTTTACCTTTGCTAACTGTTTTTACTGTAACTTCCAATCAAATCACATGGTTAAATGAGTATAAACCTATCAAGAAGTCTGGATCTCCAGCAAGAGGAATGTTATGGTGGAGGCTAATGAAGGCTGACTGGGTGAAAGAGCAGAATGGCGCCAGGGAGCTCGCCCGGCCTCAGCCCCTCCGGAGAATCACAAAAGACCTGCAAGAAGAGGAGATCATGGCCCTGCCAATCCCTGATACCCTTTGAAAAGGACAGACATTGTCTGGCCCACTCCTCTGATGCTTGAGAAAAAACATTCCTCTGGGCAATTTGAGCTGTTGTGGGTGCCAGAGAGGAAAAGGATCTGGTGATGCAAGGTTAACACTGGCAGATTAAGCCTCTTTCACAGCTGGTTTTCTTTGTGTAGGTAAATTCCAGCACTTGTCACATTAATCATTTGAAGCAGCAAGTCAACAGTTTGAGGTATTTACTGACTATCTAAAGCTAGCTTAACATTAGCTTATCATGACTCCGTGCAAATCTCCGAAGGTACTGTCTTCATGCTGCTGAGACTGAACTGAATTATGACCAGGGTATCAGTCATACTTGGTAACAAAATGACTTGCTAGTGTAAATACACTGACTAAGTAGACAGATCGTGTTATTAAGACATTTTTGAACTTATTGGAAGTCACATTTGCTTTTACCAAGAATTGCATCATACACCAAACTAACATGAGTCGGAGTGAAGCTTAAGCTGTTTTCACACATGCACTCTGGACTATCTCTGGGTTATCAGGTCCAGACTTTACACAGAGTTGCACCTTCACACATGCAGCACCCACCAGGACTTACAACATTTAAAAGGCGTTCTCACATCAGTGGGAATAGTTTGTTTAATTTCGGGTCTTTGTGTAAAGAGTGCGGGAGGCATGACGTGACACAAAGAGTTCACTGTGGAAACTTTGTTTAGCTTGCAATGCATCAAGGTAGAGCCAATCACATAATGTATATAACCTTGGTTTTATGAAGGAGAGAAGCAAGATACAACAGCAGAAAACATGATAAATATTTCCCACGTTTAATGCTGTTGTGCTGAGCAGATCTGCTAACACTGAACATCCATGTGAATGCCCAGAGAATTACTGACTGTGTACACATCCAGGCTCACACGGACAGTATGCAGACTTTGTATTGGGGGCTGGCAGGAAAAAGTCTGTTTATGTCCGTGCGGGGTGACACAGGTGTTTGCATTCATACGTGCAGCTCACTGCATGTGTGAAAGCATCTTTAGAGACTAAATTCATGAAATCATGCATGAAACTACTTCTAGCCACCCAAAAAGTACAGTAAACTTTAACACTAATGTAATTTCCGGATTTTGAATTGTAATACCTTAAGCTACAATAAGATACACAATACCATAAAACCCCAATAAAAATAAAATAAAATGTATTTAAGTTGTAAATTGCTAATTAATGAATGCCAATTAATAAATATAAAAAACTATCTAATTGTGATGATTCTCAGGACACCATAATGACAGTATCTTTAGTTTCAATTATCTACCAGATACCAGGCAAAAGTTAATTACTCAGAAAGCTAAGAGTTCACATGTTGAACGTTATGTCCTGTAATCTCTGGGCTTTGAATAAGTGGCTCAAGGATATGATTAAAACGAATATTCTTTATATTCAGTTGACTTGAAAGTACAAATGAAAAGCAAAGCTATTTTAGTATTGAATAATTAATGTTTAATGTCAGATCATGACACATCATATAATAAAACTAGTCATTTGGAGGAAGCGCCTTTCAGTATTGACACCTCGTTTCAATTCCGCAGTAACATGGAACGTGATCAAATGGGCCAGCTGGAGGAAGTATAACTGCAAGAGCGGTTTGATGATTGCCATAATCACAGAGAACATGTTTCAATCAGCAAGAGAAAATGATTCAGAAGCTTGACCAAAACAGTTAGCAGGTTAGAACAGCTGGCATGACTCTAAATGCAGCTGCTGAGAGGATTTACATAGAGATGATAAAAACTCTGCAGATACCCATAGCTTTATCAATCACTCTTCTTAGTGCGTTTACGTACAATCATGAGGTGTGGATAAGCTGAGACGTCAGAGCAAATTGTCCAAACCGCAGGAAAATGGAAACACTTGTCACGGCCTCCATAAAACAGTGGAATAATTTAGTTGAGCGTGTCGGGATAATGTCTGCAGTTTGTGTGTTTTCTCGTTTACCTATTTTGTATGGGACACCATCGATCAGAATAAAGACATAGGTTTATGAGTTTACTGCTCCTTCTTCCTCCCTTTTTCCTCTTCTTGCCATATTGAGCCATAGATCTAGAAGGCCTGACACTTCGATGAGCCCATTCCAAGCGAGTGATATTGCACCATAGATTTTAACAACGTGACAGAAACACCAATACAGTGCTGAACAAAGAGGCATTAAGGCAAAGATAAACCTCTGTGAAAAGCACATAAATCTGCAGGGCCCTGGTTTAAGATGGAGCCCAGAAGGGTGATGGCCACCCTTAATCAATAAGAACCTCATCAAGAGAAATTTCCATCACGCCGATAAAACTTTTACCAAGACTGGAAGACTGGATCTGCCTTTAGAATACACTTAACTTTGCCGGCCCAATTAGCTACCAAATGTGCAGTCAATTTTGAAGTATTTACAGATCCCAGGCCAAATTTACCAAGTTTAGTTTTTAGGAACTTTTTCTTTGGAGCAGATGACTTCATTTATCTAAAAGGTTTGACTGAATGGTGTCTGAGGTGAAGCTAAAAAACACCCAATACAATTTATGGTCCAATGAAAGTAAATGTAAATGGTTTATATTTATTTTGATAGTCTTTTCTGACAATTTATCAACAGGCTCTCAACAACATTTCACTTAATAGACATGAGATAAGTATAGATCCCCAAACTCAAGAGCACCAATGAGCAGAAAGTTTGTTTGTGATGGCGTGATCTGATTGTTGAACCTTGGACTGCTGGCAAGCAATACTGCCTACTGAGTCACCTTGCATTAAGGCGGCACAGTTTTGGCCTCATTAGCTGCATTTCTCAGGAAATAGCAGATATTTTAGCCTATCTATATTTTAGTCTTTAGGCTACAATATATCTTAACAACTCCTGGATGGACTGCCATGTAACTATGGAAACTCATGGGCATCACAAGAATCCTTATAAGTGAGTTTTAGTTGGATCCATCATGGCATTATCATTTCGGGGTTTTAGCAATTACAATTAGTCGACAGATCACTTTGCCATTTGGCTCAGATATTCATGGTGTCCAGAGGATGAATCCTAATTTTAACATCATCCAGCTGGTCAAAGTTTTCACTCAGTGAAATCTGCTTGTGCAGTATTTTGTAGAAACCCTGGTATTAGCGGTGTGACGTGACATGCAACATGACATACAGTATCACATATTCTGGAAATACGTTGCTTTGAAAACATTAAGATGAACCAGAAATGAACCACATTGTGCTTTTGCTAGTTTTGCACATTTAAGACATGATTTAAACTCAAACACCGATTACAACAAGAGAGCAAAGGATTGTGGTCACAGATTCAATTTCCTGTAGCAATGTGAGGATGATGAAAAGCTGGAAGAGAAACTGAGAGTTGGACGGCTGCAACATGTATCTCTGGCATGCAAAGAAGTTATTAGATAACTGGGCTCTGGTTAGGCAATAATAACCAGGTGGTTGGGCTGTTTTATCAAAAAAACACTTCTTTCTACTGTTTTCCTCCAACCATTTGCATGTCATAGCAGTGATTTGTGAGCCTCCCCAGTTCATAGTGTTATGTCTGATTGCTTACTCAAATGAAGCCAAATATAACCAAATATAATATATAATAACCATTAACCTACTAAACACAGTGTATGACAACTGCATTTAAGTCTGAGTCGTGACATAGCTGCTGTTTTTGTGTCAACCCCTTCACCCCAACATTTGATGGTGTTTCAGTTTTTTTATAAAGATGCCAGATGATAATAAGCTTTCAAGCCTTCAATTTCAACTGATTTCTCTTCCACCACCAGGAATCTGTTCAGTGTTAACAGCAATTGGACTGAGTTTGGTAGACATTATTGTTACCTTTAGTTGTCTATAATATATAATATACATAATAATGCCAATATATTATAATGTTTAGTTTTTTGATGTAGTCTGTAGGTCAGCCTTAGCTGTACAGTATGTTGCAATTAGCAAATAATGCTAAATGGAGATGGTAAACATACCTGCTAATCATGAGTATCTTAGCACTGTTGTTGTGACTTATGGTGACTGTTTGCACAAAACACTGCTAGCATAGCTAATATACTACATAAAAATGTAGCATTCATATTCTGTTCTGTTTTCTTCAGCTCAACATTAATATTGTCTATGGCATAGTATTCAGCTGATATACACATATGAATGAGGCAGCCTAAAGACAAATGTGAATATGGCTTGAGACAAGAGCTTCTGAGCTGCACTTCTGTCTGATTGCAGTCCCTGTAGAGAACGCTTAAGACAACAGTCGCGTCCCGGAGTACCTTATGACATGCTCAGTGTCCTTGACATTTCCTGCAGCACTGCAGAAATAATTCCCCAGCTGCAGGGATCAGACTGACACAATACAAAGACAAGAAAGTGGGAAGTGAACTTAGACCAAGTGCAGACAAAATAATGTTCCAAAATGTCTCCCGGTGCTAACCCTGAGGTGCTTCATTATTCTGTTTCTTTTGGGTTTGGTTTGGTCTGGAAAAGTGTTGGTCTTTTTTCTGTGTGATTCTTTTTATTGTTGTTTCACGTACCTGTGTTTCTGAGGAACACGGGTATGTAAATATACACATTTGTGTATATTTTTTGAATATTCCTGGGTTCAAATCAACAGAAAAACACAACCACTGATCTCTGCAGGAAAAAACTGCTACAATTCACAGGTAGCCCGGAAATGCACAGACTCTTGTGGTGAGTTTTAAGCCTTTGTGCCTTGTGGTCAATTGTCATGTTATATTAAATCATCTGCAGGAGGCCTTTGAAGAATGCTTCAAATGCATCTTTGAAGGCGCGTTGATCTGGAAAGGTGAGCAAATGCAGAGAGATTGCTATTCAACTTGTGAGAGCATGGAAATAAACATTTAAACACTGTCATTTTAATAGTGATCGTGCAGTAGTTACAATATAGTAACTTTATAGTAACATTGCCTACAGGTGACCAGGATCAGCATAAGTTCATTAATTTTGGCAGTTGCCAAAAAAGTGGTGGATTTTTTTTTTCTGTTTTCTTTTTCTAGCAGCGATGAAGGTTTATACACAAGGTCGGAGACAACATTAAATATTGACTGAAGGCACAGCTAATGTTTAACCAAGAGTCGGTTTACATGTGTAGCTTGGTTTGAACCAGGAAAAGTGTTGCATGGTCACATACAGACAAATGACGTCCTGCAAGCTGTTCATATCAGTGGGTAACTCACTGGTTTGAGAGTTTTGATAATGTTGTCCTTTATCTTCAGTGCTACATGGACTCACATGGGGAAATCAGTTTCCTGTACCTGACACTGAGTTTTAGGCTTAACTGCACCACCACTCATATCAGGCGGTCAAGCCTGCAGTTTGATATCATAAACATAAGATGCAATTTTGTACCATATAGTTATGAGGATAGTTAGTGAACCTGTTTGTGACACAGAGCAAGAAACACACAAGCTCATTTCCTGTACTCACCTCCTGAGGTCATTACCTTAACCTTTAACCTTCATTTAACCAAATAGATTTCAAATTTCAAGATCAATAATTAGCATATTGCTTCTTTGGCTTGCGAGAGATGGATTGAACAGCAATTTAGCATCTGAGTTCATGCTAAAATCCAAAGCTAACTGATAACATTCAATCTTGGGCTACGATACAAATCAATTAAACATCGTTAGTGTGTGTGAACCATCTGCACCGCGTCAGTTGTATACAGTCTCGTGTCACGTTTATCAGTACGTCACTTCAATCATTTTCCCGATTGGTTGGTTAGTAGACGTAGGTCGTAGCAGCAGTCTTTTGTCCCAGACCATCTTCAGACATAAGACTTAAACGTCTCTCTCAGTGTGACATCAGATCACTACTGTTGAGCCTGAAGATATCACCATGTTTGAAACTCTTTCATCTGGGACAGCTATAAATAACACAGTGTATACCTGCCTCAAGTGTGTCAGTCTGGTTTTTATGTTGTCTTGCTCTTCTCCCTAAATAACAACAGTTTGTCTTATCTGTCTTTTTTCATTTTCTTCTACCAATTTTTGATTGTTTCCATAGATTTTTATAACTTATTTCGTTTCTACTTATATTTCATGTGTTTGGTTTTTCTCTCCTTGTTTTTTATTGTGTGACAGTCCTCTGGTCGGTCTGCTCCCTTTCTGATGGGCTTTAATAATATTCATAACGCCTCCACCATTTAGCACAGACAAACGAAACAGATTTTGTTGGTAGTTTCTTTTATTTCTTCCCTGAATTGGTCGAAATACCCTTTTGTAATATGTCCTTGAGTAAATTGGATAATTATACCGATATTTTTGTACATAGGGACAGGACAATCATTTTTATTTCCACATATTTAATTCATTAAACCCCCTTTTTAATAATATTATCAAATGTATGCTGCATGATTTTTGTGGATTAAAAGAGAACACAACCTCCAATTGTCAGGAGGTCAGTCTATTCTTCTATGTTTACACCAGGAAAAAAAACTTATTTCTGTTACAGCTTCAGCTTTGTGGACACTAACATCACCTCATTGATGTGTGAATGTTTGCACGTAATTACTTACCTTCAATTCAAGTCTACCTTCAATCTAGTATTTTTGGCTTTTTCCATACAGCTATACTAAATTACTTTTCATACAGAATTATTACCGCTTTGATTCCTAATTAACTTCCATGATAAAGTTAAAAATGCAGCTCCTACACTTAAGTCTAATGTATTCATTATAAGGCTATTATATGGCTATTTTCAGAGGGTCTTAAAATATTTAATATTTTCTTGGAATTAACTTTCGCATGGTTAAAAAATCCACTCAACTGAGAGGTTATCCAACTCAAGTGGAGTATTTTTATATTTTGTGTTGTGATACACACGAAGTATAAACATACAGAACATGCAGAAAGTCTAGGTCAAAGACATTTCTCTGACAGATGTACTGAGGAATTCTTTCCTTTCTTTTTGACAGCGATGAGAGCCCGTATGTCTTCAGTATTTCATGTAAGCCCACAGGGTGAGCATGAAATACTGAAGCCTCCTTCCTCCCGAGCCAAGTACACACAGACTGCACACACCTCTCTGCTGAGGTGACCTTACATTATCCCTGGGCTTCTAACAGGAAGGCTTTGTGAAAGGCCAGGGACTGCAGATAAATCAAAGATGCTTGAAATGACAAGGGCCTGTCGACTGACAAGCTCTGTGGTGCTTTGACAAGAACGATGAGGATAAAAATACGTTTGTGTAATCTCTCCAATCGGATTAAGTTTCACCTTTGCCACTGTGGAGTGACGGCGGTGTCGTGTATCACAGCTGAAAGCTTTCATAATGAATGTTTCTGTTACATTTCCCTCCTCCGGCCAGCTGAGGCAGTGTCCCCAGAAGCTTCTGTGTTTGGTTTCCTGGTTGTGTGTGTGTTTCCTTCCTCCCAGGGGAATGTGTCAGCTGGTCTGATTGTTTTCAGGTGTGTTGTTTATAGCAGGTGTTTTGTGTTCCATCATTACTGTCTTTGTATTTAAGTTGCCCTTGTTTCAGTTAGTCTTAACTAGTGTCATCTGTCTGCCTCGTTTGTTGCCTTGTTCCCTCCACTTACCTATTCTCCGACCTCTAGCTTTGTTCACCACATAAAAGTTATTCGGGAGAGTTACTTTGTTTAGTCAGTCAGCATTTTTACTGCTAGTTAGTTCCAGCCCTGTGCTGTGATTTAATTTTCTTGTTTCCTAGTTAGTTAGTTCCAACTTTGAGCTGTGGTTTTGCTTCCTAGTAAGATTAGTCTGTCATAAGTCTGCCTGCCTTTTGCAGCGTTCCTTAGTTTGTTCTCCTCCTTTTGAGGATTTTTGTTTGTACTGATTAGTTCTGGCACTTGCATGTTTCTGTTTGCTCTGCTAATTTTTAAATAACCTTATTGTTAGTATGAATCGCATTGTGAATAATGAATTGCATTCTTTTCTCATTGTGTTTCTGCAACTAGGTCCGCTTGTTAGCCGGTTTATAACAGTTTCAGCATCTCCATGGCATCATGACTGCATGCTTATTGTGTTGGAAAGCTGCCTGTCACAAATCTAATGTCATCTAAGAGACACAACAAAAAAGAGACAGATCTTTGTGCCACCAGATGAAAAATCTCTGACAGCAGCAGGTGGCTTTGGTGTAAACTCCAACAATTCACTTAATGGTCATAAAGAGTCCGAAATGGCTGTGGAGTTGTTGAAATTATTTTAAAAGGGATATTAGCATATCCTTTCATATTATGCCTATTGTCGCACCATTATGCATAAAACTACATTTTTAATTTATAAACATTTGCATAATAGGAGCAATCTTGGATGAATACTCAGTGGTATTGTGATACAAATGCGAAGTGGCTGATATTTACAGCGCCAGTGGAACAAGTGAGAGTCATTCAGCACAAATCTGATGGTCTGTAATTATCAACATGCAAATATCACCCATCTGTGCTTTCATGTGGTCTTTTTTTCCCACTAAAGGGTAACATTTCTAAAAAGACAGTAATTACTTAGTACTCAGCTGAGAATGTGGGGCCCATTAATTTTTGCTTTGGCGCAAATTGTGCAAGTACATCCTATAGCCTCTCAACACTACAGCTGAGATTTACTAAAGTTCAGCTGGTGCTATTACATGATGATTACTGTATTAGGGGGCACACTGCTAGCGAGTTCTAGGAGTAAACATCAGAGATATTATTTCAAAACATATGGTCAGTAAGTTTCAGCACATATGGAGTTCATAACAGAGATACTTGAGAATAATCTGGAGTTTTCACTCAAGAAGCTGCTGCTTTATTGTGAGTCATGATACTTTGGTTTTATAAATAAAACTGCGTCCTCTCGTCATTACTGTGGTCACATCTTAGTTTTCCATTGAGGACAAAACACAGATCAAGCATAACATTATGACCACCTGTACAATCTAATGCAATCCAATACAACAGTGCTGCCATGGACTCCAAATTGTAAATAGGGAGGCCAAAACATTAAAGACACCTGTTGATATAACATACTATAAATCTGTATTAATCCCTGGGGGAAGTTGCTTTGCCTTTTAACATCTGCTTTGTGCTCATAAAATCAGAATGAACAGCCCCAATGCAAATACTTTAACATCCATCAGTAGATTAAAGAAAATCTAAAGATCCAAAGGTTAAAATGAGATCCACAGTAAACAGTAATGCAATAAGCACTAGTAAAAAGGTGATGATTATGATGATTGTCAAAATTTGTAAGTAAATTGTGTTTGGATGAGAAAAAGTTTACAATATATATTTTTGATACTCACAGCTGAATTGTGAATAGTAATCAACAAATAGTCTACTTGTACTGTTAAGATTTTAGTGAACATTGTTTCAGAGAACCACAAACTATTTCCATTTTTCTGTGCTTTGATAGAAAATGAACTCAGTATTTACAAACTAAAGAAACTCAAATATACATGGCTAAATGCTTTGTCTATATGAAGAGTAGTGTGGCTATCTGATTTGTAACATTTTCTAAATTCAACATTAACATTTTTCTAAATGCTAAATTTATTATCAAGTGGCAAATAATAATAAAAAACAGAAGTGGTAAGGAACTCAGCACATTTACTCCTGTACTGTTCTTAAGAATCATTTAGAGGTACTGCACTTCACTGGTTACTTTTACATCACTACAAATTAGAGGAATGTTTTGCAGGTTAAGATTCTAATAAAAAATTTATAAATGTACTTTTTTATTTTGCAAATGTGGACTGGACTTCTGCATGTAAAACATGAAAAGCATCAATTCGCTTCAAGCTTTTACTTTCGTACTTGAGGACTGAATTTGTGTAAACACCTCTGATAACAAAGGCATGAGGGAGACAAGTTAAAGGGTTAAAATAAAGCACACACCAAATCCTTGTAAAGTCCCAGTTGTGAACAGTCAGATCAAACACCACGATACCACCAGAGCAAGTAAATCAGCAGTTACTGTTTGTATGTGTGTGTTCTTGTCATGTGTTTTTTATGCCTCAGCATGTTTGTGTAGATATTCCTGTAGGTATGTAATCTGGTTACATGCTGTTACCCTTTCAAAATATACCAGTATGTTTGCTGTATGTGTCAAACGGATAAAACCTAATCTAAGAACATACAACACAATCGCCCTCTCATTTCTAACTGTCTGTCAAGTCAGATCTGGCACTGGTGCAATAACTCATAACTGACACACAGTGTAATTGGCCACGCGATGCAGCAAAGTATGTTTGAGTATCTGATGGCCAGAGGGCCAGCAATCACTTTGCTTCCCAGCACATTATAATTACTCTGTTTCCCTACCGGCTCGCCATACGTCTCCACGGTGATTCATCTTTTACATTCAGGCGGTGGTAGATCACACACGTGGGTTCGCGCACACACCTCTCCCTTCATGTTCCTCTAAGCCCTCAATTACTTTCTGTAGCAGACCTTTCACATTCATTTTTCACACGCGTTCACGTTCGCACGTTTATTACATCAGTAAGTGAGCATCAACATCATCTTCTGCTCGTGTAAATGAAACATGGGTCGACTGGAACAGGCAATAATTGAAGGTAATTCATTATGAAAGGTTTTTAGACTATCAGGCTGGATCTGAACTTTAATAGCAACTCATGAATCCTCCTGGCAACCTTAGTACTAGCAAGTGCTTCAGTGTTTTAATCCATAATGCATCATAGTATATGTCCTGGTCCCAGTGATCACATTAGATCCAATCATTTCCACTTGACACATTTTGAATATTCAAGGGACAGAAACGGTGTAATCATAACCTCATGAATAAAATAATGCACCATTACAACCTTATGAAGACTGTAATTTACATTTCATGGTGAGATAACTTAAATCATAGCCCAGGGATAAGCTTAGCACCCAAAGTCATCATTTAAAAGATTATATAGACTTTTAAGGGAAACTTTTTGGGGTAATTTTCTTCATCACATCTCTTTTAAAATTGTTCCTTAAGGCTTTTCCCATTACATGGTTTCATTGCCACCGTTTTGGGATCGGCGCTTTAATGATAGGTCATTTGCTGGCGATATCCTGGGGTTGTGCGTGCCAGGAGTGCTAGCAGTCATTTCAATGACAGTCATAGTGAGCTTAGTGAAATTACTGCTACTTAAATATAAAAAATACAGGGTTTGAACAAATGTCAGCAGCAATTTGGCAACAAAAGTTGTGGAGAGGTAAGTCAAGGTGGTAAAACTGTGATATAACATTTGTCTGTTAAATTAAATAACATATTAAAGAAATTTAGGTTATTTAACAAATGTGAGTAGAAGCTTTATATATCCTAATTTATTTTAATTGCATATTTACAAGTAGCACCATGTAAACAAACCTTTCATCTCAAAATAAATATAAGTCACATTTGTTGCCAAGTGCTCCTTCTCTACTAGAGAATAAAGTTTCTTTGATGTAGTGAAGAAAAGAGATATGAATGCAGAAGGAAAAATTCCAAATTAAAAGTTTAAGAAAGAAAAAAGTTACTTACTGTGGAGCTCTGTGCCAGTTACTAATAACAAAAAGGTTTAAAGAAAGAAGAGGGAGGAAAATAGAGAAGAGATTAAAAAGAAAAGCAGAACAATTTGCAGCACAAAATTAACTCTGAAACTTAAATTTGCGGTTTTGGATTAAGGTTTCTGGTTTAGAGAGGCATAGCACTTAATACGCAGGATATTTGATGGAGTACCAGACTTAAAGAGAGAGTGTATGAAAAGGCTGAATGATGCAAAATGGGTGCAAAGTGTCACATGTTGCTCTGCACTCTCTTAGGCAACATATCCAGCAATAGCGCTGCTGTGCCTTCCCTCTTTGTTATTTCACAGCTGCTGCGGCTTAAGTCCTGAGATGGAGGTCATGAAAAAAATCAGTGAAGTAGAAATTGAAATAGAAACTGAGGAAGAGGAGGATGTGTGGGTTTTGGCAAACATCAACAAATTCGTTCTCCTTGTGAGGCGTCTGAGATGTGACAGTTTGACAAGTGGAAACCTCTAGGGAGATGCTTCCCATAACCCTGCAGGAAATGAAATATGGATTGTCAGGAACCATCCATGAAGGACACCACTGTACAGACGTGAACGGTGTGTGTGTGTGTGTGTGTGTGTCCAAGTGGGTGGAGAAATTAGCTATATTATCCCAGACTGTTCTTAATTAGTCATTATTTACATCTGCACAGAGAAAATTTGCAACAGTCTGTCAAACCTACTTAATCATATAAGTAGTGTTGCAGGGCAGTGCTGAAAACATTATTCATCTGCTCATTATAGACTTCAGCAGCTTGTAGGAAGGCGCTATGTGTTAAGCACTATTATGCAAAGATATCCGCATGTCCTTATGGTATCCGATCCAGAAATAAAATTTGGAGCAATACAGTTTTCTCATTTTGAATTTGTTTGAGTTCTGACTTGCATATGAATGTAACAGAAATATACAAACACTGAATTGATTAAAATACTACATTATTTAATAAATTTATTTGTTTTTGATACTCTAGATTTCAAAATTAAAGTACTGAGGTTCGTACTATAAGAAACATTATTCTATGTATGTTCTATAGAGGATTTGCTCTCAAATCTCCCACCTGCCATCACACTATCACACTAGTTCCAGCTGATCTTACCATAGTCGGAGTTCGACTAGAGCCAATCACAAAGCTCAGCAAGAAGGTGAGAAGGTGAATACCACCCCGCTCTTAATCATAACCCTGAATGACTGCGAGTCAGCTCCCACTCAGCACTGAAGTGACGGGAGCAGAACACTGTGCTCCTAATCACAAGTTCTACGGTGAATCATAAGTTTGGTACTGAAACATCTTGTACTTTAATTTCAGAAGTCAAAATGTCAGAACAAGCTTAATTTGGTTAAAATTATGTGTCATTCAGGCACCCTGCTGCCTCTGAACTTAGTAAAAGCTTGGATCCCCTAGGCAGCTCAGCATTGCAAAAAAGAAAAAAAGAAAAAGAAAAAAATGGTCATGTATTCTTGCCAAAGCCACAACTTATGATAGAAGTTAGGTTATATGTTTTTTCAGGTTGATAAAGTCAAGAAATCATATTTTAAAACACTTTGTGCACATTTTACTTTTATGTGATCAAAGGAGCAACAATAGTGAGCAAACATATTAAGCAAGTAGACACATTATATTACTAAATCTCTACCTTCATGATGATGTTAGTCTTAATAAGCCCCATGTTGAGCAATAACATGACTCAATACATGTTATAAAACATTAGTTTATGAAGCAGCCACACAAAACCAGTGACAAATATACTGTTCCTGTTGTTTTACAATGACAGCCACCCCATGTTCCTCAAGGTTTCAAGTGTATGAAGCAAAATATGTGGACACAATTACAACATGGTAAAAAAACTCATCAAAGTCATGTTTGTAACCCAGAAGCAACAGCTGAGACACAACACGTCTGGTCCCATTTCTACTTAATTTGTGTAAAATATTACTTATTACAGCTTTAAAGCTACCCTGCACCTACATAACATACATATACAGTATATTGAATTGATATTGCTGAAAAAATGTGAATCACATTTAAACAAGTCCTTCCTTAAAATGTCTGATTTTATAATTATTACCAGTTTGTATCTTCATACTTTAGAAAATATGACACAGCTCACTCCAATGCCCTCGAGCTGAGTATTAGGCTACTACTGTGTTCTCAATCTGCTTCTCTCTGCACCAGTGGACAACATCTGGCTCTGTGACTTCTGACACAGGACTCACTGGACCTTCAGCAGCACCTTCTGCTGCTGTGTGTGTGTAAGAACTTCTGCCTCCTTCCTCCCATGTATGTGTGTCATGTGTCATGCAGTCACGTGGTAAAACACCTGACGTGAGACCTTTAACTCATAATTAACTCATCCTCACACTCTCATCTCAGTTCACACACGAGTGTCCCAGTCTCCACAACCTGCGGATGAAACATATTATTATTAACTGAATACAAATTGGTATTCCTCCATCATATCTTCCATGCATTCCCAACTCTACATCCCTCAATTTCCCTACAGTTTCAGATATTGAGTGTATCCTAAAGGTGCGACACAGGAAGATGGAATGTGAGGAAGAAATGTGAGTGAGAAATGTGGAACGCCATGCAGCGGTTAGTGAGATAAGTGGCATTTCTGTTTCCTCCCGTGGCTAATTATGCTATTTATACCCCGGCAATGGGGGAGACGCTCTGAGCTGGTACACCAAGATTAGTATTCTCACTAACATTGTTTATCCTCCTGAAAGTGATAACAGCATACACCTCTTGCTTTAGGGTTGATAGCTGTGTTTGTGTGTATTTTTAAGTGCATGTGCATCTCGCTAAATGTGTATTTGTCTTCTGTTTTTATACACAGTAAAAAATCAGCTAGGAAACAGTGGCAGATATCCCCAGGTCAGTCAGTGTTCAGGTGGCTGCAGTGAGTTCCTGGGTAACAAAAACTTAAGTATGATTTATGTTCATTCTTACAGTCAAACGATAATACAGTACATGTAGATTTGCTTAATATAAGAAACAATGTCTATGCAACAGTTGCGACAGAAAATGGATGTGTTTCAAAAACAGACACCAGGCAATTTGATGCAACCTTGCCAAGAAGTCATGACTCACGCAAGTGCTCCAATCCTTAAAGTATCAGATATTCTTTTTGCTTGTTCAACACGCATCGCTGCCAGTCTTCTGCCAGTTAAAGCACAAAATAATGCGTCATATACATTTATACAGATATTTGCCTCAGTAAAGTTGCACGACGTTACAAAACAATAAGTGAAATATTCTGAAAAAGGAACTGCAGAGTTTGGTGATAATTCTCTATAGTTTCATTACTTCATTAAGAAACCCCTTTTACATTACACATAAAAACGTGATTCATTGCTGATATAAAACTATTGACTACAGCAGCTTTAATGTCATTAATAAAAAAAATGCATATATTTCTTAATTCACTTGATCCCATTACAAGTCATTGCAGCCAGCGATGATGATGTGTGTAGAGAGCAAGCTACAGCAGAAAAGCTGCAAGAACAGGATGGGGTGTGATAAAACTGGCCCGAGGCTATTCAGAATAAATATTACACCCCGGCTACAGTATATCTTTTGGACTATCTGTACTTATTGCATACTTTTCTAGGCTGCTGCTTCTGTGTCCCTTCAGTCATCACAAGGACGAATTGGAAAATTTATATTTTGTTCCTTGCCTTTTCCACACCGTATGCTAAAAAGCAGATGTGAATTGACAAAGAGGGTAGTCTAGTCTAGATAAAGTGTACCTTCTTATAAGTGGAGACAGCAGAACACAGCTGTATGAAAAGTATTCCTAAAGCAAACTGCTCCCTTATTTATAATTCAGTCAATGTGAAGGTCAGTGAAAATAATTCCAAGGTAGTTTTCTCTGTGATGGGCGATCCGAAAGCACACGTGAATCAGTACAAAATCTCCCATTTGAAAACACTTGTTGCTGCTTAGAATTTATTTTATTTAACTTATTTAATTTAATTCAAAAAGAAACAAACAAACAAAAAAAACAATTAATACTAAGACTCAGCCATGCTAACTGTGCTTCAAGCGAAAAGCTAAACGCTAAGGATGCTAACTTGTTTACACAAACATTGCAGACAGACTCATATTTAGAAAGTGTCATATTTGCTATCTTCACTAGCTTAGTTTATCATGATAACATGCTAACATTTGTTTAACATTTTGGAGGTTGTATATAACGTCATAAAGGCGACCTTCTTCAGGGTGTACAACACTAAAACAGGATAAGCCTGGCAGCAGTGAAGAGATACTGACTAGATGGTTTTAAAGATGGTAAATTATGGATTCAGTAGCAGCTCACTGTCATAAAACAACACAGCTGAGTCCTGCGGTATTATCAGCTCTTTGTGTGTACAACACTTCATCCTACACTAACCAGAGGATTCCGCTGTCTTGTTTCCCCTCTCTGAAAGTGAATTCTGGTTTCCATATATTCAGAATATGTTACCAAACAGTTTCCAAACAAAAATCTCAAATTAATTATGCCAGAGTTCTCGTTCCATTCTTCTGTTTCTCCTTTGTTTTCTGATTTTGTTAATTTGAATGTAACAGACGAGTTAAGTTTTTGGAAAACAAAAGCATTAAATAGTGTGGCTCAGGCAAACTGAAATTATGGCAAATTGTTTGTGAAATTAAACTGTAACAATATAGTAAACACAATATAATTTTGTGTCAGGGCCATACGTCGTGTCTGCCCTACAAGAGCTGGTTTGTGTTTTGTTTGGGATTGTTTCAGGATCTGAGCATAATTTAATCAACCATTGCAGGTGCATAAAACAGAGACAAATGTGGTTTGCAGAACAATAGCATAAACACAAATTGGACTTACCATCCGCTTCCACAATTAAACAGTTGAGCTGCTGATTAACACTTTTCAATTTCCCCCTTCCCCAGCTGCAGCTGCTCCCTATCCCAGACTGATTCTTTTGCTCCGTCTCCATCTACGTATGTATCTATCTACTGTATCTTTGTATCCATCTATTGCACCTATGTGTCATTTATCTTTCTTTCTTAATGGAACACATTGATTATTTTACACTAAAAGCCTCCCTCAAAAGTCATAAAATTTAATACAAAGTATTGCAGCCACCTGTGCTCACTTGTGGATGAACCTCATTCACATTTTCATAAAGCAGAGTGTTGTTCCTGTCGGTGCTAAATCCAATCATTACAGTATCACCACTGGCCCTGCATGGCTGATTTGTGTGACACGGGACAATTTTACTGCATCTATTGCTCATGATTGATGTCGGTAACAAAAATCAATTTTGCTGTTTTCACAGACAATATGAAAAAAGCAGGAGGTTTTGTATCCCATGTTGGGGGCGATAGATAATATTGGAAATGCAATAATTCTTAGTCAGCATGTGTATAACTGATTAAACTAGTGTTGTGCCAATTGTTGCTTTCTCATTTCAGCTCTCACACTGCTCCAAAGCATTGCAGATTATTATTTAATTAGAAAATGAATCATTTTAGTTGATATCTGTGTTTTGATGTTATTGGAACAGTTGCAATTTATTCTGAAACTTTTAAGTGACATTTGAGCTTTAATGTTATAAAGAATAATGCTTTAACTTTGTGTTAGCCCCCCCTTTACGCAATAACAATCTATATACAGACCTCAAACCCACCCTCTCATTGATTTGATTTTACTTTTCTGGTTCCTGTTATGCAGTGATACTAATTTGTAACTGCTTTATTTGCTAATTATCATATACACATTCATATTAAGGGACATACTAGTGTAAATGACTAATTACATTTATAGGTATGGATTTTAAACAACATGTCTATCAGCCAATGAATCACCTGGGTCATACTTTACAGCTGGCAGTAAGCATCAGTATAGGCATATCTTCTGTTGTGGACTTGGCTCATTTAAACCACCACTATATAGTTTTTATGTCTATCCCTCGACACTGCCAACTCACTCAGCAAGTTGTTAATAAATGGTGTCTTACTCCTGATGTGATCCCGAACACCGTTGTGCATACTGCCAATAATCAAATTACTGCACCTTCTTGCTTTTATTGTCATGTAAATGTATTTAAGAAAAGGTTGGGTAAAACCTTTGGTGCCATCGCTCTAGTAAAGACCAGGAAAACTACTAGAGGAGCATGAAATGGAAGAATTTTAATGTGATTCTCTTATGAAGAAAGTACCGGACTGTAGTAATTAAAAATGATTGTGTGTGGGTGGTTCTAAACTTAACTACATGGGCTTTAAGACATTTTTTTTACAAAAACATTAAATACAAAGGGACCGCCAGACATATGTTGTTTTTCTCATCTCATAAATCAGAGCTGGTCTTTTCCCAGCACTTAACTAATTTCACATGGTGTTCTACGAAGCAAAAAAAAAAAACAAAAAAAACAAACAAACAAAAAAAAGAACTAAAGCCACAACTATTAGCTACTATTAGCTGTTAGCTGACATTGCCTGTGCACGGCAGCATTGCAGTAACAAGCTGCTTTCAGACATGCACTGGAGCCATAAACATATCTAGACCAGGGGTAGCCAACTCTGGTCCTAGAGAGTCACACCCCTGATTATTTTTCAACTATCCCTGCACTAACAGCTCCTGATTGGCTGAACACACCTGATCCAGGTAATCAACAGTGGGAAAGGGAGGGATAGCTGGAAAACAAACAAGCTGTGGCTCTCTAGGACCAGGGTTGGCTACCCCTGGTCTAGACCCAGCCCTTAACTGACTGTCAGAACGTATCCAACTCGAACGCTCTCTACAACTTCATACAATGTCTAGACCTGTGTGTGTTTTGATGAAACAGTGACAATAGCACCAAACCTAATTCAAGGCAGCTAAACTTATGCTGCACCAGAGTCTATCTGGCTTGTGACTACTGCAGGTAACTGTGACTTGCTCCTATGTTCATTTGAAATCGGCCTGCTCTTCGCTACTTGGCAGCATTGAGGGGCGTAGAAACGTAATCATACAGGCCTTCTGTTGTTTTACAGAATATATCGCTAACTCACATCCACGAAATAGACTAGAACAGCTGAGAGACAACCTGTCTCGTCGTGTTTTCACTTATTATTTCTCTCAAGTAGTGGTTCAGAGCCCAGGCTGTGCGTGGAAGTGAGCAAGACTATCTCTAACCGGTACCGCTCAACCTCCAGTACAAGTTCAGGCTCCTTCCCACCCAGTGAGGTTACATTCCATGTCTCATTAGCCAGATTCCTGACACCCCCCCCGACTGCCCTTATGCTCCTTCCTGCAGGTGGTGGGCCTGGGGGCAACAGGTCATATTAGAGTGGTATCTTACAACTATATGCCAATTTGGTTTACCTGGTTTATTTTTTTTAAGGGGTTACTCCACCCACTTATGGGTGGGGCGTTATCTCTGCACTTATCACAGTGCAGAGACAACTATAGTAAAATGATGTTTTTTTACCACTTGGCGGGGTCATGGCCTCTTGTTTACACAGCACCAAATCACGCTCTTCTTAAAAATATCATCATCATATCATAGATCCCACAAAGCTGTTTACATTTCAACAAGGATAAAAGTAGAATTTGATACTTTTACTTTTTAATTAAATATATATGAGGTAACAGCTACAACAACTTTTTAAAAGAAAAGTTTAAACACTGGCTACTTCCCCTTGTTTCTAATCTTTATGCTAATAGCTAGACTTTTTCCAGACTCAAATTTAGCATACAGATATGACATTGGTATGAATTAACCTTCTGATTATTTCCAGTTAAATTAGTTGTCTTGTTGGTTTGTCATTACTCTTGACATAGTTCCTCAGATAATATTTCCTGTATAGCAATAGGTGTCAATTACTCATGAAGGATTTCCTCTGGTATTCAGTGTATATGTATTAAGGAACATTGTTTCCCAGCTTTACAGTAGCTTCATATGTATGATATAGACACAACCGATATCAATGTCCGTATCTAAAGTCATCCATCTATTAGCTTTCCTGTTATCAAGTCTGTGGACTGTAGGGTGAAGCTAGAGTAACCAGAGAGAGACACAGCGAGAACAGGCAAACTCCACACCTGACTGATCGGTGGATTAAAAAATGTCAAACAATTAATTTCAGACCATAACAGATAAAACCAACATTAAATTTCAAAAAAGAAAGTTTAAGTTGTGTGTTTGTGTGTTTCAAACCCTTGCAAGTATTCTCATGGTAATCTACAGAGGTAAGATAAGACAATTAGAGAGTGCTGAGGGCAAATACAGCATTCAAACTGTACTTTACAACACCATCCACCCACCCACTGACCCCCACATACTCACACACATACACACGTTCATGCAAGCCTCCAAAAGCTTCTGCATAACATCTCCACACACACTTCACATTCACTGACTCACACATGGACGCCAATCAACACGCTCAAAGACACACTCAGCTTTTTGTCCAGGCGTGATAAGGATCTGGTGAAGGTCGTGAGAGGGATCTCATTCTCAGCAGAGATGAGCCTGCTGATAGCGTCAGTCCTGCAGGCAGATTAGTCCAGTTTGATACCACTGTCGCCCCAGTCGTCCCAGTGGTGTCATAGCAGCAGCACTGATGCTATCACATCCAGTCAGCCACCGATGACCCTTGAAGTCCATTAAAGATTCCATTTAACAAAGTGTTCTGCACATGAATAGTATTAAGATGACAGCACAGTGAGTCTGCAGAGTGAAGACTTTTCTGTCTGGGAATTTTTTCTTGTCTTTTCTTGTCTTAAAAAATTAATCAAATCTGAATCTGCTACATATTTACTCTATTGGAAGCTGCCAAGTACAACTGAAGTTTTCTGAGTAACTCAAGTTGAGTAATTCTGGCATTCTGCTTGGCTCAAGGCATGTCAAGGCTAGTTGCAGAAGGGGGATATTTCTATCTCAGTTCCTCACTCCCAGATTTCCTCAACTACACTGGGACTTAAGAATAATAATCTGGAGGTCAGAAGAATGGTTATGCTGACAGCCTGGAGGTGAAAAGACAGGCATAAAAATGGAAGAAGCGCTGTTCATCTGCAGCCATAGTGGTTATTACATTATGGAACTTTCCGTTGAAAGAGAGGATGTTGTTCTTTCTTGTCATCTGCGATTAAAACTAGACAGGCCCATCTATTTTAATCCTGAACATCTCTGCATCGTGTTTTTTTGAACACACATTTTTTATAATGTTTTTGGGTTTTTTTTTGCACAACAAAAATGAGTGACAAAAAGACAAGCTTTAAAATTAGGCGTTATTAAGAAGGCATTCACTAGAGGTGTTGCCAAAGAAAGTATTTGTTAAAGAAAGGATCTTTATTAAGGTGTCATTCTGACACAAATATTTAAAGTCGTCATTGGATACACATACTTATTGGCTCAGGATGAATGATCAGTGCCAAGTACTGTATATTTGTGTGTTATAAATAAAGCAGGATATTATGAGATATGTGGGATATACCTTATTTCAACCTGAAAGAATTTTAGTAATGAATTACACGGGTTTATAAAGTGGATTATTAAAAAGAATTTTCTTGTATTTATGAATTGGCAGAGGATTAAACTGGAAGCAGACATTCTCTATCAGGTTTACATTTTACAGAACTGCAATGTCTGATTATTATAATCCCTTTGGTTCTGGTCTTCTCTGTTCTGCTTTATTCTTCTTTGCACATTCCCGCAGCCTGATTCATGCTAAAAAATAAGCATTTTCTATATAGAGAGGTAATTTTTTAGTCATCACATTACTTCGGAGATGAATGTTAAATTAACGTAGTATTATTGGATCTAGGGTTTAGACGTGGTGTACTGATTGTCTACTTGAATATACTACTACATAACAGAAAATTACAATGTAAGTATGTATGTATGTATGTATACAGTATTTTACAGAATGTCCATCCACAAAGCCCTGTGATATACTGGGGGATAGACAGGGTGTACCCTGCCTCTCGCCCAATGACAGCTGGGACTGGCTCCAGCACTCCCACTAACCTTAAGCTGTTAAGCTATTATAATCACATCAATATGCACCTTTTTCTACCTCTAATCCAAAAAGCTTTTTTATGTAGTCTAGACTCTCGTTCATGTTGATCATGAGTAGAGAGGATCCAAGCAGTGGAATGAGCCCTTGCTGTCAAAACAACACATAATTAGGTATCCAAGTTTAGTTTTAACCTAAACTAAAACAAAGCAGTGATTAATTACTTCAGCAGGAAAGGGTTTACTAGAAGGGGAAGAAGTGGCATGTATATGCAGAGACAGACAAATTAAACTGAATCAGTCACTGATTCTTCACAGTTCAGTTATGGCAGTTATAAAGTCCATTCATGAGGAAACCCTAAAATGAAATATGAACACATTACAAAGCATCATCTGGCAGCACTGCAACATATTTCCTGTATACTGTACTTGAGTGCTTTTTCAGTTGAAGTCTGTGCAGGGGTTTGTTTTTTTGCCAGGGCTGTATAGCTTGCTTAATCATAGTAAAGGTTGAAACATGGGAAGCACCATCTTATTCAGAAAGCTGTGTGAGCACTGAATAGCATTTTGATTTAAGGCCACACTAATTCATTTGAGTAAGAACTGCAAGATCTCTACAGTCCTTCTATTGCTTTATGAAGGACTTGTTTGATAGCTGAGTCTCACCACCACAGCAAACATCAAAGAAAAGGTCATTTTGTTGAATGCGTGATATATTCTCCATCCTGTATGTGTGCGTGCATGCAGGAGTGTGTTCTCATTCAACTGAACTTTTTCATATCAAAATAAAACACTGTCATATGTTTCTTCCCCCAGGACGCGTGCTCTCTGCGTGTACCAAATGCCAACTTATATTCACAATGAGTCTGGTCCGTCTCTGAGGAAACGTTCTCAAATAATGCAGTGTGTTTTGAGAGCCCCTCATTTCATGCACATGCACACTAAAGTCTGTATGACCCCTGTATACATTTCCATTCATGATGGAGAAAAAAAACCCACATCCACACTGTCATTGCTGAAGGTTGAACACACACAGGGAACATTTAATTGTTTGTTGTCCATTGCTTTCTCCAAACTGTCACTTCTATATCCATTCATATTGTGTTAATGACTTGCAAATGTGCAATCTTAGTTTTGTTTTCCTGACAGTTACTCAACAATCACTCCTCAACCATGGTTAATTGGTTAGAAGCAATGGGAAACCACTGCCTAACAATGCCCACTGAGCATTATTAACATGTAATCATCCTATGTGCCAACATCTTCATTTATGTCAGTTCTACAGATGGCTGACAAGAAAATCTTTTCTATGCTGTTTTATTGAAGCAATTTGCAGGTACAAAACAAAAAAAAACAGATGTGCAGTGCTGCCATAAATACCGAGATTTCTTTTTTTTTATCTAGTGATGTAAACCCTAGAAGTATGCAACTTGTAAAATGATAATCAAAACATTATGTAAGTGATTGGTTTTCCAGAAATACAGGTGATTAGTTGGGTTTTATATACCAACAGGGTATAGATCTCCTAAACAATTTGAGAATTCTTTCTTAGACTCTGTTTCTGAATTGTCTTCTGGTTGTTTTTATATTACCACAGCAATATAATGATAAATCCCTCTTCATTACATGTTCAACCCCAGTATCATTTAACACATCTGACATACTTGAAAAGCTGTTGAAAACCATATACATTTGAGAAATGACTCATCCCTGTAAGTTACTATCATGTTTATATGGCGTAAACCATTGATGTATTTTGCCTCTACAATGTAGTATTCCGCTTAAAAAATACTTTTCTACATATGATAAATTACTAGGGGCACTGGTGTGAGATTTTTTGCTCTGACACTGGGGTTGGGAAAATACCTGCATTGTTACGCTTCATCAATAATAATTATCTAGAATAAATACATTATCAAGTCTCCCCTCCTCTTTTCTGAATAGAGGTCTCCAGAGACATTCTGGAGTCTATGTGCATGGGTCTCCGGGTTAGCGAGTTCACATGCAACATTACTTGAATGAAGCATCGTGTTAATGTTCAATTCACAAGTATCAGGATGACACATTGCTTTCCTAGATTCCTAGCTTTGAAAATCATCTGTCCTTTCTTTTCTTTATAGCTATTCCACTTTCTGAGTTATTGTTAAACATGTAAGTTGTTACCAAGATAATCACCACCTGGAAGTAACAGTTTTATTAGCATGACTAAGAAAGTTTTGTTTAGCTATGCTAAGGAGATGTGGCTTCTTAGCAACCTAACCAACTAAGCAATTCACTGTGGGTAGGAACCATCTCCTGCAGCAAAAAAATTGTTTTTGTTTGTTTGTTTGTTTGTTTTGCATATGTGTCACACTTAAATGATTCAGATCATCAAACAAAACAAATCACACAACGATAACCCTGGTAAAAACAAAAGGCAGGCCGTTCATGCTCAAAAACCTTCAGATGTGGCTGAATTAGAACAATTGTGCAGGGAAGAGTCACCCAAAATTGCTCCACAGCGATGTAGATTCATTGCTAGTAGTGTTAGCACTACCAGTTGGGTCGTCTTTGTGCTATGATCTGAATCATTTCAGTTTGGATGAAATAAGATGTTGGCTTTATACAGTACAAAGCAAGATGAGCTATAGCACAGTTGGCACAGTTTTAACAGCAGCACTTGCATTTTAATAAGTAAACAATTTCATTCCGATAAAATAAACCAAATAAAAATCACATTGCAAGCTCACTAAACTATAAGCTCACAATGCACTGTACACTCTTCCTGTTGTGTGTGAGGAAAATGTGTTTGTCTATATTCTCTGGTAAAAGAACACTGGCAGCTTTTAAAAAAGACGCACTCCAACAGAGTTTAAATGGCCAGAGAACATGCATGTATCTCAAATCCTGCTCCATTTCGTTTCATGCTAGTTGTGCCACCATGTTTTTAAGCCAGTTTCAAAGGGAAAGTTTTGCACTCAGCTTTTGTCTTGTTAAAGTGACATTCACTGCAGTGAGTTACAAGCAGTGCACAAGCTGAAAAGGGTATGTTTTAATAGTGCAAATAAAATTATTACTGATATCTTACATTTAGTAAATATATCTGAATACCAAATATTTGGGTCCAGCCCTAGTATATACTTTATACAGTTTTACTGAATACGCTGACCAAAAAGGACCACTGAGGTCTAATTTGCTGCTGCTGCTCAGTTTTAAGCAGCATGTAAATGAACATATGGATATCTTTTACTTTAATGAGTCAGATACTAATTTAATCTGCATTCAAAAACATCATTTTGTTGATGTATTTATATTGATTACATAACACACAGTGTACTGAACATTTTTGGCTCAGAAAAAATATGTCAATGTGAATGAAGTTCTATTTTGTTAATTTGTCAAGTTGTAGCTGCAGGTCATGAACATAAATTAGGCTAACACTCAATTTCAACTTTCAAAAGTTGAAAGCTGAACCTAAATACATTAATAATGCATTTGAATAAATTCACATTCTGTACTGGATTCATATCAGATGAAAGACTGTATTAATGATGCTGCAATGTTGTCTGGTCCTTAGGTCGTAATATCCAGTGTTTTAGATTTCTTCAGTAAACCCTGAAATAAGTCAGAATAAGTTTGTCCTTGTTTACTGTGTATAGTGTGCATTTAATTTTAATAGTAATACGTATTAAGCTGTTATAAGTATTACCAGTGCAGATGAGGCATATAGCGCACTAAACTGTAAGCTGTAGATGTTGCACTTACGCAGAAAATGAAGTTAAGCTTCTTCTAAAAGTCGAAAGAATGGCTCCCAGCAGAGCAGGCTCCAAATCTGACTGCAACTAACACACACAAACATTGAGCAACTAAGAGAAGCTGCTGGGTGTGTAATAATCAGCACTGTTAGCCAAGGTTTAAATAACAGAGAGTCAAAAAGTATTCCAATGGAATAAACAAAGTATCGCAAGGTAACACAGAAACTGTTGCAAAGCATCAAAAAGGCATTTTATCAACTGTTATCAACCAGTTTGTTAGTAGATACACATGACGAAGTGACAGGAGGGGAATTTGTCATGTAGTTATGCTGACAGAAAAAAAATAACAACACCCCCTAAAATCTTCCATGCATAAAGCATACTCATATTCTTACTCCGATTAATCATCCTGTCAGAGTTTAGATCAAGTACATTTATCATTAATAAATGAGTTAGTGATGGGCTGGAGGAGACGGAGCGTGACTGCTCTGTTCATGTGTGGTTTCAGTTATTCTGTGCTAATTACATCCTGGAGAACATGAAGGCTGGGATGTAAAATGATAATGTGTCTGATTCGGTGCTATAACCAGTCGCAGGAGCTAAATCCTCCGGTGACATGTTGGAGCAACAGGATGGCCTTTCTGACCACTGTGCTTCAGTTCGTAGTCGTCACGGAGCAACTTTCCGAGGGTCAAATGTTCAAGAGGCAGTTTGAGGCCAGTTTATATGAAGTTTGTTTTCTACAGTGAGGAGATTCATCTTACATGCCATGCCCATGTCCAATGTCCATATCCAATTGATGCTATTGGCAGGACATCTTGTGACGAAGGAATGCGTTGTGCTTATTTTGTGAAATTTAATGAGACTGTTTGACTTCTTGACTTGGCAAGACCGCCATTATTGAGTCTAATGCACTTTTAAGGCGCATTTGAGTCCTGTTTGAATTTAGGCCGTGACCAACGAAAAGGACTGAGGCTTATCAGCTTGCACTGTGTTGTATTGTTGACTTGAACAGGTAGAGAAAAACATACAATGGAAAAACATTGTATTAAAAATGAAGGTTCAGGTGTAGACAGAAAGCACGGTGCCTTTTGTAAAGTATTTTCACACATGCACAGCAACAGTAAATTTATCTGGAGGAGCTGTATGTGAAAATGCTAATGCCAAATCAGTTGGACTTAACATTAAGGAGATTTCTCTGTCAGCTCCCTAAGAAAGCCTGTGTAATATCCTCATAGGGACCTTAAGTCATTGTCCAGAGAATTTATAGCGAGTGACTGGGAATGTTGATGTGGTTTTATGCAACTGGTGCTTCTTCAATGCTTTGTAAGTAAAGCACAGTGGTTTCTGCAGTATGCATTTCATGTCATGTTGTGCCTCCTGAATGCTTTACACAGATGCCACCCCTCACCTGAACAAAACAGAGCATTTCCAGAAGGTAAGAACACATCTAACATGGACAATCTCCTGTAGTTTGCATCATCTGTGAAAGTGCAAGAGAAAGGGTCTGAATAGAAAAATCCAATCACCACGTGGGTAGAGGTTTTCAGGTTCATTGTATCTGTCCCTGATATTCTGACATGGTACAATACCTGGTTCTGGAAATGCATGTTTGGCTATCAAGTTATTCTTATTGTACTTTTTCATTTAATCTATTAACAGTAAGACATAAACTTTATGTTTGTCAGTTACGTGACTATACACTCATACTGTAAAAATGCAGATTCATGGGGTGGATCTGCCAATGAAAGGCTATAAAATCTGAGATATGAAAGTTGGCTATGAACAGCATGTAAGAGCATGTGCAGTTGGAAAATGGAATCCAGAAGACAGCATGGATTTAGTTAAGTGCAAAACTAACAACTCTTTCAACTAATAATGGTGCTGATCAGCAGCTGTATGTTGTTACACTGCTTAGAGAATCAGCTCATTGAATGTCAGTAAAAATTATGAGGCTTTTAATGACACAGTTTTATTAATCCATTTTTTTGCTTTCACCCTGTTGCGGTCCTGCTTGAATCCATCCTTTTGAATAATTAGTGTACTTTGCCTTGAATGCACTTTTACCTTAACAATCAATACATCTTGTCTCTCTGAAATCCCATCCCTTTATTCCAGCAGATGCACTTTATTAGTTTCACAGTAACATCTTACAAATAAATTACATTTTTAACAGAAATACAATATACCCAGATAATGATGCTACTTCCATGGTACATTTACAGCAAAACCACAAACTGGATTTTAGGATGTTGCTAAGAAACTAAATAAAAAAAAGAGGACTGACAGTTTTATAAAGCCACGTCCCACTGCCAGCTACTAACAGTGTTTAATGGTTAGACATTGTATTAGCACTTTTAAAACAAGAAGTCAGTGTGCTGAACTGTACATCTGAGTAGCACTCTGCAGAGTGGTAACACATTTCAAATTGTTTTGGTAACTGCTATAATGCTAGAAGAAAAATAACCTGCGCTTTAGCAGCTTTCTGTAAAACATGGATGTATTATAAGAGCACATTCAGTCCTATGAATGTTGTTCAGTGGTACATTGTCCAAGAAAATCCTGATTGTTCTGAATTCTAGGCTTTATTAGCCATAAATTACTTCCTCATCCTCACGCTTTCATGTTTTTGAGCCCACAGAGCACCAGCACCTCCTCCACTCGAGCTCTTGGCACCCCACACACACAAAGGGGGATAAAATAAAATAACCCTCTTTTTAACTATCAAAAACATACTGGGCTGAATAAATCAACTTCTCAAGATACTCAGAAAAGTATCCACATAGTTTTATAGTTGCTCCTTTTACAAAGATTCACTATGGAAAGAATGGTTTTTGGGCCAGTGTGTGTCACCTGATCAACATGTAACTTCTGGTCATTACACCAAAATTGCTTAAAAAACAACAAATGACATCCTAAATCAGTGGTTCTAAGCCC
>OMLM01008958.1:0-46143 GCA_900302695.1 Helostoma temminkii | reverse complement strand
TAGTGGTTCTAAGCCCTTGTCCTCAACGCAAACTGTCCTCCTTGTTTTCCAGCCATCCCTGCACTTACAGCTTCTGATTGGCTGAACACACCTGAGCCAGGTTTTCAAACTATCCCTCTCCTGTCCACCTCAGCGGTGGACAGGAGAGGGATAGTTTGAAAACAAGCAGGACAGAGGGCCTTGAGGACCAGGGTTGAAAACCTGTCTTAAGTCACACTATTTGTTTAGCATCAGTGGGCGAATGTTAGCATGCTAACATGCAAAACTCAGTTAATATAGCAAACATTCCACCAGCTAAACATCGTATTACCATTGTCACTGAGTAAACAAAATATTAGCATTTAGTGAAACAGTGAAAAACGCACCCTAGTAAGTATTCAAAACCAGACTCTTTGAGCCAGTATGACTTTTGTTGCCTAGTGTAATGTGTCACCTTAGAAATCCTTATATGACTGAAGCATTTTGTTGAAACAATGACAGACAGCTGAATTCACCTATTCGGGTTAATTTCCACTCAAAATAACCACAGGTGACCAGTTCAATGAAGTTCAAGCTGAACATTTCTCTTCACGTCTTTTCTTCATTTACACATGCAACTGAACATAATATAACTGCTTTTTTTCTTCCTCTGTGCTATAAGTATCCTGCAACAGTACATACCTGTTGGTGTGTTTGGCAGTGACAGATATGTCACTAAGCAACTGTCCAGTTTGAACAGATGACGTAAATTACACATTTACATAACATAAGCAAAAGTTCCAAAGTGTTGTGTCCTACACTTCCTGTAATAGAACCTGTTAAATCCTCAATCTGTAATAAACACTCAGGCCTTTATACAATAAAACATGTTTTGTTGTGATCCCTGCAGTGCCACAGAAACACATAGGTTTTCACAAGCCATGCAGTACTCCCTGCAACTAGTTAATGGAACTTTATGGCTCTGTGGACATCGCCACACTCACACTACATTATCTTCCAGTGGTGCTTATCCAACATCATGACACAAACTTGATGAAGTGACTGTAGGGGCAAATGATATTACCTCTAATAGCATAGAAAGTATTCCTCACATTTATCTTGACAAAACTTCTATTAGCCAATAGGGGAGAGAGAGCCGTGAGGAAATAAAGAGGAAAGATGCAAAGCTGCGTAAGACAGCATTTTGACATTCACTCCATTCCAAGGGGAGTCATTATTTATGCATTAGCGATGTGAAACTAATTGTATTCAGCACCATCACACACAAGCCCACAGAGCTGACGTGTCATTTGAATTTAACATACACTAGAGATTTAAAAACACTTGCCACGTACACTGAAAAAAGGGGCGAGCAGTGCTCGTTCATGCGTGAACGTTGGGATTGAAATTTCTAAACTGACCACTGTTGTCTCATTGTTATTTTCTGCTTGTGTAGAGTTTGCTCAGTATGATAGTTTGCACTGAATTTAGAGCACACTGGGTGGGTTTTTTCCTGTCATACGATGACAGGAAAAATGTTTACAAGCACTCATTGTGTGTGGAAATTGTAATAGATGACCTTAATATAGGAAACGAGGAAAACAATGCATCACTAACCCTGGAATACCAAGTGAGCGCACCCACATCTTCCATCTTTTATCATTTGGCTGCTCTCTTGGCCTGTGCAGCACGAAAATATTAATGCAGTCGAATATTCCAAAGTGGAAGTCATTGCCCTTGTTTGCTCAAACAACATAAAACCAGGAAAATAATACAGTGGCAATTTTGGCATCACCAGTATCACAAACTTGGCAGGCGGGAATGTGCAATAGCCTTATATCTCCTCCAAACTAGTGGCCCAAAGCTTCATCTGGGCAATGGACTGTGACTGGCAAAGCTCATTGAAAGGAGGGAAAAAAAGACAATGGGATGAAATGTGCTGGCACCAGAAGGGAGCAAGTTTGGCTCCATGTCTCTTCCCCTCTGTTGTGCTCTCAGCGCCAGCCCTCCTCACCCCTCCCCACACACCCTCTGTCATCCCACTTGTATCTCTCTCTTTGTTTCATTTTCCCTCCTGATGCTACACCTCGATTCTGCCCCTTTTCCCGCTCTGCTCTTGCAGCACAATCTAATCTGAGCAGCTTCACTCCACTTTGAACCACCTCACAATTAGACGAAGAGAAGCGCTTCATTTGATGCGTTGCAGTTCCAACCACTGCAGTTTGACTTTGATCCCTTAATGGCTTGGTCAAAACGGCGGGTAGCTACAGTACAGTAACAGTAAGCCCTCGCTTCATCAGGCACCGCCGCGCAGATGCACTCCATTCAGACTGGTCTAACATCTCATTCCCTGACACAGGGTGTCAGCAGATATGGAGAAGAAATCACTGTATCACCCTCGTGTCCACTCTTACAAAAACATTATAAGAAGTGTAAAGGAACAAAACAAATGGCACCATCAATATTTTAAGCGCTGTCATTCAGCGGGGAGCTCACTTGACACAGGCTGTAATCTAGCACTTTACCTGACACTCTCTGGCAGGAAGGGCTGGATAAACTGCGAGCGCAGAAAGAGCGATGTAAGCGGTGCAATAACAGCATCCTTTGAAGATTAGAGTGACTGGTGAGCGTAGTAAATTGCTCTCTGCATGTTCCTTGGTAACAGAGACAGTTGTGGAACATTTGTTGAGAACCTCTTTGACAGAGAAATGTTAGGCTTTTCTTTAGAGGAGAAAACAACCTGAACAAGCTTTCTTTACCAACAATACATACGTTACAGATAGTCCTGTAATAATATGAAGTGTCTCCTCTAAAATGGATGATGAACACTTATTGTCATGGAAAAGTAAAGAAAATTCAAGTGTATCATCAGGGTAAAAACTAATGAGGTACAAGTTAGGCAACAGTGTCCTATAACCACAGTCATTGTATTTTACACCAACATTTGGTGCAAAAGTTGCACCAGAATTATTACAGTGTAAAACAAGTATGTTAAAACAAGTATGTTTTACACATTGTTCAACCTACAAACAACATTTTCCTACATAGAAAAAAGAAAAGTTGACTGTTCCAGCACGTGACACTATCTCACCAAATCATTTTTTTTTCAATCAACATCAAAAAGTACAAATACATTATTTGCAGTGACAATCAACCAGCATTTTTTTTTTTACAATGATAAGCCTGTATGTTTTCAGTGTGTGTTTTGGATGAAGAAAAATGACACAATCTGAACCACCACAATTATTTAAATTATGACATTTAAGTGTATCATCCTGTTATACTGTACACTAGGGATGTATATCAAAATGATATTTGCTGGGAACTATTAAAAATATTCACTGTTGCAGTTGCTCTATCAATGCATCCGTGGTCAAACACCTTTTCAACAATTGTCAAGTCACTGTACAGCTCACAGGCATTATCATCATCATCATGCAGTTTGCTTGTTTTCCAGTTACGGACTGATCTCGCTATCGGGATATTTACTGGCACAGGTAAAAGCAGCGGCTCTTTGTTTTGAAAGACTAAACTATAATCACACAAAATATTTGATTTCATAGCCATCATTGCCCTTCCTTGCTGTATACGCTTAATGAAACAAAAACCAGTACATTACAACTAGTAAAATAAGTACAGTAATTGGTCACAGTGTAATATAAAGTCTCATGTTCTTCTAGCTCTGCCTCACACAGTTTTACACACTGACACAGGTTTCACCATTTTGCATTTCTGCATACATGTACAGATATTCTCTCTGGGCCTTTATACTAAGAGGATTACATATAGCTTTTGTTTCATGAGTATACTCCAGAAAAATATATTTTCATCTGCATTTCTGTTTAGTTTTTATGCACTAATGAAATCCCAGCATTAGGACAAAGCAGATGATTCAGTAAAACTGGGAGTTTCACTATGCCTTCTGCTCCAGTTGGGTCTCATTATTGAAAAAGCATGTCACATCTTTAAAATGTCAGGGCATGCTGTTACTCTACAATAAATATACTAAAGACGTTTTCCAAAAGGACACTGACCTCATCCAGCAAAATCAAATAAAAGCCAAAAGTTCACTTTTATACCACTACATTTTGTGCTGATTAGAAATGAGGAACGTTGTCAGACTCAACCTTGAAATTGGTTTTGACGCATTATGCTGCCCTTCATTATGAGGTTAAATAAAATCTGTTCCAAACTTAATTTATTATCTCACAGTTTACTCTGTGAAAAAATATATATGCATTTTTTTTTTTTCGAAAAATAATTTTTGAAGTGCTAATTTGTTGTCATCAGTTTGCATGTGCAATCGATAATCCTTACTTCAGCCATGAATTAATTGAAAGCAGGGAAAAAAACTGATTGAAGCTTCAGCTGGTTCAATAAATCTCCCAGGCTGAATCCAACATGCCCAGCCTACAAATAGAAAAATGCTTGGATGATTAAAAGATGTGGCGCTATGAAGCAGTTTGCTGAATTCATAAATTTTCTTTGTTTACGCCTTCAACAAAAAACTCTTAATTACAAGTAATTAGCCTCACAAGGCATTTTGAGGCTGTAGAGATGATGCAACAACAGCTATATTAACCATTCCTTTTGATTCGGGCATAATTTTGGGTTAACCAAAACATCCAAGATGGTTGGTTCTCCATGACTCCATGATTAATAGATGAGAAATAAATTTAACCTGTTAAATATTTACAGAAAAACCCTTTCATCCTGTGACACTTTTATCATCTGTCAAACATATGTTAGGGAGGGTAGTCACAAAATTAAGGTGGAAGATTTTAGAAATGCATACATGGAATAAAATATATAAAAATAAATGTGTTTCAACACAAACAAATCAAAGGCTCTAGGATTGCTTTGTGTCTCATATCCCATAAGCCAAATATGGGCATGAATTGAGGCCAGAATATGGAGCTATTCATCCTGGCTCAAAACATGTTGTTAACCTCTGTGGAAAATGTGGCTTACAGGAATAAGCTGTAATAATACAGCAGTGCTACAGCAGCAATATGTCTGCTATAAAGGGATTTTACAAATCCAGAATTCTATCACTGTAGCCGGAGTCCACTCTTTTGAATGTATGAAGGTACTCTCATCCAGGGGAGAAAAAACCTTAAATGCTTTTTCCAGAGGACCAGTGGAACAATACTTGCCCTTGTGAAACTGCAAACCTTCACTTTTGAGCAAAATAAGGTTCTGTGACTAGCTGCACACTTTGTGTTTCGATGTTGAATTTCGTCCAGTACCTTTCAGCTGAAACAACATGAAACAACACAATATTAAGGGGACTGGGTTGAGTGGAGCTAATTACACCAGTTACCCTCAGCATGGGATGATCTTATCATCCTGGTGTTAACAAAGTCGTGATGATCAAAATGTGTTTAAACATGTTTTACAATAAATAAATAATGACTTAAACAAATAAGTAAATAAATACATATTAGTTACATATTTATGTGTACAAACAGTTGGCTTGGATTGGTTTAGTTATCAGACACAGCTATGTCTTTTTATAGCGTGTTCTTATTGTTTAAGAAACTAATTATTACCCATAAATAAATATTATTGATAAACATATTATCTGATGCATATTTTAATAGATTTATAAATCAGTTTCCAGCCCAGTTGAGATAATTTACCTTATTTACTAGTTATTGTTGTTTGTGGTTTGTCACCATATGAACATTGCAAAAACACAGTAAGCTAGTCAATGTTAAAAACAAGTTATGCTTTAAAATGTGTTTTCTGTGGTAGATGTGAGGCTGTCAGCTCAGATGAGCTCTCCATAGGTGTGGATGTGTTCACAGCTTTGACAACTTAAAACGTGTGGTCTGAATCAATCTGCATCCACAGTTTTAACAGAAGTTTAACATAGCCCGTAGGAAAACCCTCCGCTTATTGTCAACAATTAAATCATACACCTTGAACAAGAATGATTGAAATACATTTTCATAATAATGGGGTGAGATTTAATATCTATCCAATTATTTTAAGATGATTTATCTCAATGTAAACAATGTTTATTTAATGCTGTCAACAGCTTGTGGTTCTGTATTTAACTGGCACCTTTAAAACTGCACATAGACGTCTCTGGCTGCAGAACTGTTCTGCTCTGTCTGAATGCACAATCACAGTGATGATAATTCCTGTTATACACATAAGGTCAAGGCCAGCTCTCAGATGAATATGCGCTTGAATATGCATTTCTTTGGTGAGGTGTTTGCGTTCTGAAAAAATATTTAATTTCCTTACAAAGAGTCTCATCATCTTGTTTTCTACCAAAAAATTTAGAAAATTTATATTTATTCTTTATTCTTTTCCATTTCTGTCTCTCAAGAGTCTACATTCTAACACGTGCTCTCATTTCACTAAAGCACTGTGAATGTGCTTGATGGGGCGGAGACATTGAGAGTAATTGATCATCTCCATGTCCTGGGTACAGTCAGACGTTTGGCGAGTGAAAAGAGAGGAACCGCAGCGCCTCATTGTCAGAAAGACGGAAGAGAAAAGGCAATAGAACTGCTGATAAGAGATTGTCTGTCCTCATTTCCCCTGCCAGTTCAATTGTAGGAAACTCTGTGTGTTGGTCTGTGGCGCACAGGGGAGCTCAGTGGTGACTAGAGGAGGTCTGGATCCTTATCTGTGAAAGAGATGGGAAGTGTAGGGTTTCAGCTCTGTCAGCAGGTTTTCACAGCAGACGGCGGGCAAGGCGTGCTGTCCTGGTCTTTAAGCCTGATGGGCTCATGTCTTGTCATAATGTGTGATAAATACTTAACATGCTCGATCTTCACCCTGGGCCAGCTTGAGCCAGGCCAGAGTTCAGCCAACATCATGAATAAAACATGCCAAGTATTATTTGCAGACGCACATAGCTAATTTGGTATCCAAATTTTAGACACAGACGATGTCATAGAGAGGAACAGTTAACTTACAGCTAATTTGTTACAGTTTTACTGTTTTTACTGTAAAATCTGTCTCAAGGGCAACGTGGCACGCAGTTTTAATAATAACCATTCAAACTGTGTGGGCGCTGAAAAATGATATATTCTGGTTTGATTTATTCTACAGAAGAGCTGCACAGTAATGACATGTACAGTTTGTAACACTAGTAGAGAAAATGCAAAAATATATGTGCTCAAGTGTCTTTGAGTGGTACTGTGCCTGCTGCCTCCTCCAAGTCATCTACACTCAGCTGGGAGGGTAGTGGAATACAAAGATGTAGGTTTATTGTCGTATTGATTGCAAGGTCTCGTGGTGATGGAAATGCTGTGCATTCTTTAAACTGTATGGACTAAAGAGTAATCTACCAATTCACACCGCTGGAGGCTGTTGTCCATAGATTTGACTGAGAAAGAAACTGATAATGACTTTGGGCTGAACATTAAATTGTAGGTATTATCTGGGCTGAGATACACAGCTAGCACGGTCACTGCTCACATGGATAATTTCTAAAGTGGAAATCACAGAGAGCATTTTCAGTTAACTCCCATTGTGTATGTCTGAACTCTATTGTTTAGCAGCACTGCTGAGCTACAGTATCAAGCTGTTGCCAGGAAAAAAAGGTGCTTTCACAATTATTGCCTGGGGTGGAAATACATCAAATCCTTTATGACTTTAAAATATCATGTTTGCATCACTCCGAGCACTGTGCTAATGAAATGTTACAATATATAATATATCTGCACTCAATACAAACTCAGACCAGAAAATATTTTCTACATTGTTCATTGACCTGGCAAGCAACAACAGACAACATATGTATAATTATTATATAAAAAGGACAAAAATCAATCAGTAAGTAACTGTTAAATTCCAGACTTGCACATATCACTGTAGCAGCAGTTAAAAACACCAAACGCTATGTATGAATCATCAAAACTCCCTTAAAACTTTGAACTGAAGCTATGGTGACAGTGCTTAAAAAGCACAAGTGGAGTATAAATAATAATTACACATTGTGCAAGGATTTCATGATAAAGGACGCTGCAAAAACACAAAATGTTTCTTAGTATTACTTCTCCTTTTCGAGAGCCTCCTTCAGATGAAAGAGGACAACGACAGTACTTTCCATTGGAAGCCAAATCGAAGTGATAGACGAGAGACGAGAGCAAGAAAAGAGCTGAAATGTAGGCAATCAGTGGAGAGAGGAAGTGTGGTGAGCATATATGAGTTATTATCAGCCATCTGCACACCTCTCACCCACTACCCCTCCTCACCCTGCCTTCGTCTTCGCTCCTCCACTCCCTCTGAGCGCTGACGATGGTATGTGATGCTTCGCCAGCTCCATCTGATTGCTCAGATCAGATCGAGACACAGCCAGATGTGACCCCGACCCTGTGTGCACGGGTGTCATCACCAAAGACAGTGCCAAGTAAGACCAAGTAAGACTTAGGGTACTTTGAGGAAAAGAAGATTAAAAATTGCCAATTTCAAATCAGCGAATATATTAAGATCTTTATCGTGCCACATTTGAATCACTAATAATAAGACTAAAGGTTTAGATTCAAGTCACAACGAGCTGCACAAATAATGGACAAATCTCCTGGGTTTACTGCAATAAAATGATGAAAACCAGATTAGCAGGCTTTCGAGTTTTGAAATTCAGATCTTTTGTAAGTTTCCCCCTGAGGAACATCTGTCTAATGTTTGAATGCTGGTGCAAAGATCCAGTGACACACAGGCTTTCTCAGAATCAGCCTGAGGTGTCTGGAAAATCACCTGAGATATCGCTTCTGACGGACGAAACAATTGGTTTTAGGATGAAAATAACAAAATTTTGCAATAACCCAACCAGCTATTCCCATGACAACAGTGATAATGTTGCTCATTTACAAGTTCATAAGACTCATGAATTTTCATCTGAACATCTGTCAGTGTCTTTAATGTGGGGTTCATCTGCATATTTTAATGAGAAGGTGAGTGTGCCTTGATGTGTCACTGATGGCCATTCACTTTGCATGTAACATGCAGCACAGTTGGCCCTATTTGAACTGCTGCTTATTTTTCATTTTACTGGGCACAGAGTCAACAGACATTTATGACAGATGGAGATTTAATAATACTATATTTCATACCTTTGCACTGTGGTATGAACAAAAGTTTGTGAAGCAACTGTGAATGGTTTTAGAAAATGTAACCATTTTCTGATTTGACCAATTTTAATTCCACTGCGAACACTGAACATTCGCTACCAGTTTGTACCAGTTTAGTGCAAACTGTCGAGAATCTAAAAAGGCCATAGACATTAATTTTTCATAACATTGGTGTGAATTGAAAAATTTAAATCAATTATCGAAGTTGCTTATTTAATTTAAGTCCATTTAGTCCTCTTTATTTCCACCATTTAACTCAAAAGTGTGTGGGCAGATTTTGGGGCGGTTTTCTTTAAAAACTAGGGAGCATCGTCCTTTTTCCTGCTCCTGTTTGTTAATTTGATTGGGATACATCTTCTAGCTACACAAGCTTTGATTCAAACTTTAGCAGTGTCAAAGCCCGTTTCTCTACCAACTAGCAAAAAGCACACAAACACGACAGCAGCCTGCCATCAGTTTCAGCCATCAGTCTTAGAATTGACTTAGTTAACGACAGCTGTTCTGACCTCCTGTTTGCCATTTAAACCGCTACAACGACAAATCAGCTCTGGTTAAAAACACATACTTCCTAGCTGATTTCAACTCTGAGCATTGCTAACGTCATTATAAGAACTGAAGAGGTACTAGCACTGATGTGACCAAATAATTCCTCTGATGTAACGTTTAAATTATTATTATTAACACAGGTGAAGTCAGATCAGCACTAGAAATTAGCAGATAACACCTCATCCCAGATTATTTAAATAAGATGTAGAAAAGTAAAGAAATACAGTAGAGAGTGATTTCAGATTCAAGTGAATAGATACAATGATTAGTAAAACAAACTGTTAAACCTCACACAGCTTAAACCTGTTTAAAATGTATGCAAGTCCGTGGTTTCTCTAATAGACTACACCCAGAAACTAAATTTAACATGACTGAATGTGTACTGACATTGTACATTCCTTAACGAAGTAGTATTATATTCTAATCTGCCTCCCTCCCTGCTGCTCCAGTGATAGAACGGCCAACCACATTAAAACTGATTCTGAGTATGTTGGTGATTTTGCCGGTGATCCATCCTTCTGTCTCCGTCCATCTGTCCGTTAACTGCTGATAAGACATCAACTGAGACAGTTTCCTCAATTCTGCGAAGGGATAATCACTGCAACTATATTAACAATTCAACAGTGACCTAATACATGGCTGCATTAAGTCATCGTTGTTAGTTGGAAAAGTTTGCCTCATAAAAACTGAGTGAACTTCTGAAGCTAGCCATTAGCCTGTCAGCCTTTGCCAAAAGCTTAAATCTGAAAGTTCCTATTGTATGAACTAGTCACACACTAATCCTGTGGATTTATCTGTGCTCTCTGCAAGGGGTTTAGGAGACTCTCAGGCACCATATGTTGTGTATTATCACCACCTTAACCATAGCCACGTGTCTATAATGATGGGTTTACATATGTGCAAGAGCTCAGATGTGTTGTGCCTGAATGTGTACATGCTGCGTGGGACTTAGATGTTTTGCTGTGGATATGATACTTTAAATCTGAGATAGAGATGCAGAACAGGTGGTCTCTTAATGACGCGCTCACGGATTGCTTACTTTACTGTTGTGACGGAAAGAAGAGTGCTCACTGTCTTCCTTTTTAACCTGTCTCAATATTCTCGCAGTTCTGTCATGGTTATGAATGCTAACTCTCTGGAAACTCCTGGCTTTAATCTGCAAGCAGATCTCTTTGATGTGCTGTCCTGGGAGCAAAGGAAGGAATTACTCAGCCAAGCTAAGAGCTCATTGCTCACGGCCAAGGTGACTGCACCTGGTTAAGGTGAAGCGTTTTCTCTGCCGTCCTGTGAACTTGGTCGGTGAGAGAGCTGCTTGTCACAGTTGATCAACTCTCAATTCAATATGATTGACCCGGGCAGGAAATCTTTAAGTTGCTCATGCACAGATGGAGAAGGGGTGACGGCAGCGCATCAAAGCGTCAGGGATGTAGAACGCTCACGCATGCTAACATGGCAGCCAAGGTCAGGAGTTGCTAAGCGACTGCTCCCAATCCAGTCGCTGAGAATCAAAGTGGACATTGATTTAATGCTAAGGATAAGTGACTCATTCAGTTTCAAATTTTACAGCTTGAAACCTTTTGTTTCACTGAAATAAGAACTCAAGCAACACTGCAAGTATTGTGTGAACCATTTGTTTATGAAACATCTATCCATCATCCTAACCACTTTTCCAGAGTTCCAGAGCTGTGACATGGAGAGAGACTGGGTACACCCAGGACAGGTCCACATATTTGCACCTTTGGACAATTAACACCAATTATCTGCATGTTTTTGGACTGTGAGAGGTAAGCTGAGGTACCTGGAGAATATCCACCCAGACAGCAAATTCCACACAGAAAGGCACCCCACGGCCCCTTGGAATCGAAGCTAGGTCCTTCTTGCTGTGAGACGACAGTGCTAACCACTACACCTCATTTATTAAACATAAACTTAAAAAATCCATTATTTACTCCTGATCAGGATTGTTTGCTTGAAACTACATTGTAGAAGGGGCAAGCATGGCAGTCGTGTATGAACTCCAGGGTTGGTGGTTGACTCCTGGTTTCCCCCGATACCATGTCGAAGTGTCCCAAGAATATTCTCCAAGGGGATTATTAAAGCATTATTGTCATATTACTAGATACTTGCAGCCTATTTTTGAAATGATTTACTGTGTGTCTTTAATGAGACCCAGGTTTCATTATTCCTCTCCAGCAGCTCCAGAGGAGATGAAACAGGAAGTGCTGCAAACACTACAGTGGGCTGTAAAACACTGCATGTTTTACAATGGAAATGCCAGGTTGCTCAATGAGTTTTCTGACTGAACTTCTCCACATTGAGATAGGTGTTGGCAGATGAAGAATGATTTTCGAAATTCTTAGAATTTTCAGCTCATAATGCTCAGTTTCATGTGTAGTATTTTCTGTTACTCTTCATATCAACTTTGTATATGACACACTGGTCGTTATCATCATCCACGCAATGAGATTTTGATGATCCAGAGACTCAAAACTAGCTCCCCCATCAATATATTCCTTGTTTACTCTTTAATAATTCAATCTTTGCAGACAAAATTAAATTCAGATCCCACAATACCAAGTCAAGTCTTACATTACAAAATATAAATTGTCTTGGAGAGAACACAGAGATCCAGCTACCTTTGTGCCGACTAGAAGACTTATTGTTCCATTATGATATATTGTGAGGAAACATTATAAAGAAATCAGACAAAGGAAAGAAAGAAAAGGCACTTAGAAATATAACATTTGCTTAAGACCATCAATAAAATGTTTTAAAGTGACCTGAATGTACTTTTACAACGTAAAATATAACATTTTCTCATATGTTATTGATTTGAATTAATTGTAATATTTAACACTAGCATGTCATATTACATTCTTTCATGTCATTACCTGTAGTTACCAGTAGTTAATAAATTAATGATAAGCATTCTGGCTTCTTGCATTATTGGTTTGAACCCTACAAAATTGATTTTCACCAGTAGTCCCCTATCTAATTCTGCAAGGTATGTGTTCCTGATAAACAGAGCCTGTGTGTGTTGAAGGGTTCTGGTGAGCAGGTTAACAATTTGCATTTTGAATGTTTTCGTTCCCAACTGGGTTTATTATTAGCCATAAATAAAGAGATTGTGGTTAAAGCTCAGGGATTGAAAGAGACCTATTTTTATCACGACCAGCCACAATTGATGTATTCATTACTTTTCAGATATCCATGATAATAAACATAGTGCTCTGTACATACTAATAACCTCCATCGCACTTTATACTACTTCAATCACAGTGCCATTAGAATCAATCAAGTAGGGAAAATAAAGAGGTTTGCAACTGTAATTCAGTTGTTTTGTAGTTTTATATTGGTGGGTTTTAATATGATGATGGGTTTGGTTCATGTGGAGCAGTGGTTTGAGGAGATGCTCCCTTTCCAGGCCCAGTAAAGCCCAACGTGTGTTGCAGTTTGGGATGCCCAACACTACATAGCCTCTGCTTGACTGAATGCCAGCTTTTTGTTTTTCAGTCTCTAAAATTCTTTAAAAAAATGTGTTTGTAAATTTGCATTCCTGTCATTTCCATTTCTTCCACCTTGCCTTAAATGCATCTCCAGAACCTCTCATCCTTGAACATAGAGCTCCCTGAGTTGAGTGCGAGTTATGCCACCAATCTTTGTTGGGGGACCAAAAAGGGTTTATTTCATATCATGCTCCATAAACCAGCACTAAACCTGGGAGGTTGAGCAATCAGTAGGTGAACACATTGTGGGCCGCTGGGATTCTCCAACATGGCTGCAACTCTAACTCCCCTGATTCACGCCAAGCATTAAATCAAAAATGGGGGAGCTGGCTATGTGCAGGGCTCAAGATTAGTGCTAGAGAAATGACTCCATGCTAATTGGAAAAGAAACCCTAGGACACCTTATGAGCACAAAACCTATTATACGGCATCATGGAGAGAGAGTGGGAGAAATTGAAAATGTGATGAATACAAATGATGACAGAGTTTAAGAGCGAGTGGGCTAAACTTCTGATGGACGGATCAGTGTAATAGGGGATGAAAGTATTCAGAGTGAAAATCACAAAGTAACCCCTGAGAAACCTGATTTGAAAGCAGACGGCTGAGGGATATTATGTCATCAGGTGGGATAGCTGGAGTTGAGCCATTAGGTGGGATAAAAGGTTGGTCTTCTGAAATCGATCAACGTATCCCGCCTGCTCTGCCGTCGTACCATCTGACACAAAAGGACAGCTGATTTCAACATTTCGTGATCATGCCTTCAAAGGCTATTCTGTCTGAAAAGGAGTGGATATAATGTAGTGGACAGAGACTAGGAGCTGAGAGAACCTTGGAAGAAAATAGAAAACCATGCAGACTGTGTCTCTGCTGCTAATGGGCAGAGGTTTTGGCTGAAAAGTTGGGGTTGTACAGTTAATTCAAGCTGACAGGGTAGGGGATAAAATGGGTTTCTCCTCCACAGCCAACTAGGGGACCGAACCTGTCCAATCTCTTTGATGGAGAGGGGTACACATCCCTCCCTTCACCGGTAAAGGGTGAGGCAGGAGCGAGAGGGGGGTGCTTTATTGAAGGTGAAAAGTTGCAATGTTTTCTGAGTGGACAGCCTCAAGGGCAGTTGGCAAGAGATTAGAGGATGTTATTAGAAAGCAATGGGCTGTACCTTCCTCTCATAATCCTCCCACATGGGAATGCGTGTGTGTGTGTGTGCTTATATGTGTCTCTAACCCGATGCTATCAGTGACATTACATCCCCTAAACTATGAATAACATCCCTTGCTCCCACACTCAGGTAAAAACGTTGTTTCTTTTTGACACTCAAACTCACCTCAATCTACTCTACAAGCCCTGAATACAAACTCTCCAAATATTCACAAATAGTTCATAGTTTGTGGTGGTCCAATATACAGTATGAACAAGCTTGTTGTATTTATCTTATTTAGGTTACAGAGTCTCACTTGGACACTAGGTAATATTGCACATATATCTTATTTATCTTTATATCTTACTGTATGCACATCAATTAACATCACTGTAAATGTGCCTGCATTGATACATGGTTGGTTATCAGTTGTCACTGTGCACCATTTTCCATTTAGTAAGAACTTAAAAGGAATTCTACTGATGTATTTAGCGCAGATAGCACATGTGCTGCGTTCTGATAACAATCACATAAAATGCTCCCTCCTGTTCCAGATGAGGAGCTATAGAGACTGATGATACAAATGACGATGAATAAATCTCAATTTACTGCTCAATACTAAGTGAAATACTGAATGTTCATTATATAGGCAGTACATGGGGAGCCACCACTGGAGGCGGCAGTGGAGCAGTTGGTAGTGTGGCTGCCCCTCGCCCCAGGGGTCAGCAGCTCAAGACCCGCCTGCTGCCATGTGCAGAAGTTTCTTTGGACAAAACTCTGAACCCTGACAATATCCACAGCCACTGAGGGTGGCCTAGGCCAGTGCACTCTGGGTGCTGGTCCCAACCTCCGCAATGGGGAGGGTTGTATCAGGAGGGGCGTAAAACCTGTGCAAAATTGCTGTGCGGGCCATGCTCCTCTGTGATGAGCCAGACTACAGGATGAGCCAAAAGACCCACACACATGGGGAGCTGCCATTATATTGTGCTTACATTACCTGCTGACAGTCTGGTCACATTCAAATTAAACATAATTCATCAGACCATTTTTTTCCCATTGTTCCATACTCTAGTTCTGACACTGGCTTGGCCATTGTGGACACATTTGGTGGTGGACAGAGGTTAACACTGGCTGGTCTGCAGCTACACAGTCCCATAGACAGCAAGCTGTGATGCTGTGTGTTCTGACAGATGTCAATCATAGCCTGCATTCAACTGTCGTTCCTTGGACCCCTACAGTAGGTACTGACCACTAAATACTGGGATCACAATATTCTCAGACTTGTCATCTAGTCGTCACAATTTGGGCCTTGTTAAAGTCACTCATATCCTCATGCTTTTCCCAACATGTCAGTGTCAAGAATTGACTTTCCAGTGGTGCCATTGTAACAAGATAATCAATGGTCTTCACTTTACCTGTCAGTGGCAGTCAAGACCTTTGCTGACAGAATAAATATCCGAAAAAAACAAGCATCATGTGGGCAGATATTTAGAGATAAGTGATACATGATAGAGATACATGCTAGTGAACCGTGTTTAACTGCTTGTCCACTTCCCATAAATGGTGAAACTGATGAGAGGATTTTCTAGCGTTCGCTTTAGTTTAATACTCATTATGGACATGAATAAAAGCCTGCAAAATAAGTTTTTCTATCTGTCCTTGATGCAGACTGAGACAGAATTACTTTAAAATGCTGCTATTCTGTCAAAAACTCTCTTTCTGCAGCTTGAACATATGTTATATGTGAATAGTGAAAAAAGTTAAATGCAGGCTTTTTCAATCTTAAACCCATGACTTCAACAAATAAATGAAACTACCAGGTTCCATGTCTGGAACACTTAAAGCCAGTTGTCAAGTGTGAGCATCTTGCTTGGCATCACAAAACTTTTTTTCCCTGCAAACTTGGCACAATGATGAGTTCTACAATTTGAAATTTTTTCCAGGTGCTTTGCCTCTCATCGCCCACCCATGACAATAATTGCTGTTTTCTTCACAGGGATGCTTTGAACAGAGCTCTGAGAACAAGGTCACCCAGGAAGACATCCTCTCAGTGCACTGTTATGTATTTGGATGAGGCTCTCACTTTCTCTTTGTACAACCAAGGCTCTATCATTCACTCTTCCATTATACCATACTATCTTATCATGCTTTAACTGTGGCGCAGAAAGCATCTTCACAGTCTCTTTTCACATTAATAAATCATTAAGCTGATTCATTATGTTGCAGATGTATTCGACTTGTATGAACTTTTTACTGGTGAATTTTCTTCCCCAAAACCTTCCTGCCTAATTAACGTAAGAGAGCCGACAGTACAGACACAAAAGCTTAAAGATCAGAACCATAACATCCGCGACTCACCTGAATGCCCTCTGTTTAGTTCAATAAACAGTGTTATATGTGTGCGTATATATATCCTGATAATATTGACTTCTAGGTTAGAGACTGGCGCTGCTAATCCTCTCAACAGGATTCAAAGACAGCATTATAATGTCCTTTTTAATGTGCATTTTTACTATTGTGAATAAAGCTTGTAAAAGCCTCATAGAACTCTATATTTATGTTTATTTCTTAGTCATTAAAATTAAGTGTATTTAATGAGGCATTGGCATTGTTTTTAGGTTGTGTGCTTGATAATGACACTTTCATCAACTTCATGTTGTGCTGGAGTCTATCCCAGCTCTCATACAGGCGAGAGGTGGGGTACACCCTGGACGGGTCACCAGTCCATCGCAGGGTCACATATAGACAAACAACCATTCACACTCTCACTCACATCTACGGGGAATTTAGTTAACCTGACTGCATGTCTTTGGACAGTGGGAGGAAGCCAGAGTTCCCGGAGAGAACAGAAAGACCCTGGCCGACCCGGGAATCGAGCACTAAACCTTCTTGCTGTGAGGCGACAGTGCTAAACACTACACCACTGTGCCGCCTGTGACATGTACAAGTTTATGGAATTATGACAAAAACACATGGAAGACCATGGATAGTTTAGTCAGATTCATAAATTAGCAGGTTTATACAGAAGAATTTCCACTCAAATTTCAAAGTACTGCTTCAGCTAGCACTAACATGACCCTCACAATAAGTCGACTCTGCTCTGCCCAGTCCCCACTTTCCCTGCTCTACTATGCTTTTTTACCATCTGCTGCAAGACACTCGCACAGCTCTCCAGGTATTAGTCATTAACAAATTACAATAAACAAAAAGCTACAAAATCTACTTATCAAGCAGAAATCTTTGAAATTCTATAATCGGTTATAAGGGTGACCCTCACTTGACAACAAATATCACTGCACTGCTGCCAAGCTGTTCTGTGAGCCTGACTTCACAGGAGGCATTGACAGGCTCTCCACAATAAGATCAACTTAGGAACATATTTACAATTGAAAAATTAAAAAAAACTTTTTAGTTTATTCTTACAATTCCTTGAGAAGTAATAAGTCTCAGTAAAGTCTGGATAATTGAAATAGACATTAACATAAAAATACAGCACATTTCCATTTATTCTGGATTATTGCTAAAAACAAAAACACAAGGAATATGCAGCTCAAACCTTACAAACAGAACCATACATGCGTGTCTCCATCAGTACATTCATCTGTGTACCATGTGTGGATACTGACAGCAACAACAGCTTACTTCACACACTGTGATCCACATGCTGCCCATAAACATCTGACCAGTTCTCCATCTCTTCTTCCCTCGTCACAACACTTGGCTTGACAACATTTAAACATCCAATAAAAACACCCCAGCTTATGATCACTCTTCATCTATAATAAAGAACAAATTTGGCGACATGGCGATAATGATAAGAAGTTTAACAGAGACACTGCATGGGCAAATGACTCACTATAATTGCAGCGACCATAAATGCATGCTTTATTGCCTTTATAAAGTATTCATGCTCCATGGTTGATGTGCTCAGAATGTTTCACGACAGCAGCACTGATACACTGCGTGACTGAGGCGAGTAATAAAATCCCAAAAAGGGCAAATGGAGGATAATTCTGAGGAGTCAAAGTTGCTGAGTATTTCAACAAAGTTGAGTATCATGTTGTACTTTAAACATGTTTTTAACTATTTTATGTGTTGAAATGAGGAAAATCTCTCAGCTCTGACTAAAATATGGATATGGTGTGCACCAGGCAGCGTCAGGTTATTTGTATTATTTGTTTAGTGGGAAAAAAGTGTGCTGTAACATTACTGCACATAATATCCAACATTAGCATCTAAGTTAAATTAGATTTTAAACATAAAAGAAGAGCAGACGTTATTGGTCATCAAGTGGAAGAGTGCTACTTGTTCCATCTAGAAACACTTTGTATTAAGGACTTCAGTTATTATGTGTTACTTACTTACTTGTCTGGGTGAAACTGCACTGAGCCAGTTGCAAACCTGTGTGTTCCAGACGGGTGCAGAGCTGCTTTTAGTGACAATAACTCTGAGATGAGACCAAAATGAAAAGGCTCATCTGAGTTGAATGAGAACATGTTCTATTATCTGATATATAGTTTTTTGACCTCATTAAATGGATATGTGGCTTTGGTTATTTATGCAAATACTTCACATTATCTGATTTAGTAGTAGTAGTAGTAACATTAACAGTGTTTCAATTACCAAATCAAATGGCTGTTTTTAAAACATGTCACATGTCAGAAAGGGCAGAAGAGGAGCCACCTTTTCTACACAGGGACCCTTGTGTACTATACATCCAGCATTAATTCACAGTTCTTTATTCAGTGAATTGCATATAGAACATTTCACCACTTATTCCTTGATTGCTACTTGGTTCTGCATCTATGACTCATATTAATGAACAAAGTTTAGAAACTATCCCTTTAAACTCTTACTTCAAACATACCATACTGTACAACAACTTTGAGCTATTTCTTTTTTTTTTTTTTTGCTTGTAAAATTCGAAATACTTTGCCTTGCTGCATTTAAGCCTCTTTTCTGTCCTGAGTATCTGTAATCTGTGCCCTCATATCAAACGGCATCTATGCATCTGTTTAATCTTTACACATTTTACTTTTCACAGTGTCAGCAATAATTGACCTCAAATTATATTCTTATTTGAGTCAAGTAAGAGGCGTCTTCAAGTCAGGAACTGCAGTTTATGTATGTGAGGCTTTGGTACGGGATCCTCAACACTGAAATCCAAGGGTCTTGATACCTTTTGGTTGGGTCACCATCAGAATCAGTCCTCTCACAAACCTGAAACATTGTTATGTGCAAGGCAAAAATTTCCATTAATCTGCTATTGTAGACTCTAAGGAATAATTAATTCATTTAACTTCAGTCATCCATTGTTCACTACTTGACAATGCATACATTCTATTCTAATAGCCATATTAAATATGACATGAATTGTGCTTTTATGAAGTGTAATACACATACAGCATACTGTATGTCAGTAAAGGTCTTTAACTCTAAATCCACTGAAATAACAGATAGGACAGTAAAAACAGTAGTGATAGCATTTATTTAGCATTTATATTTACTGCTAGCATGCTACAATGTTAAGTCACAAATTTCTTAAACATTTAATTAGCTATTAGATGTTAACTATTAACTTGGTTAGCTAAACTAACCACCATTTTTTCAATTATGAATTAAAAAGCATAAGCACTACTCACTTTAATAAACTAGCTTAGCTGCCCATTCTCATTATGAAGCATTGACTAATGACATTATCAAAGCTGTGGTAAAGTAAACTCCTGCCCCTTACATTTACAGTATTCAGTGATACAGTGTCTATGATATAATATCATTAATGAATCATTGTTTGTGTTTGACAACATTTTTTTAAAATCAAAGTTAATCCACAAATGAGATCATCTCTCAACATAGGTTCCTATGATAAGCCTGCTTTGTGACTGGCAGTTGTCCTTCTCCATTGTTAACACTTGGTTACAACATCACCAGACACAATGTACACATTGTAAAATACAGAAATAATCTGTTATTTCTATGCTGCTGCTTAAATATGACTCACAAACTCTTTAATTCTAATGACTCTGCCCTCCAAGATTCAATGCACAAATGCTCCTGTCTCACTAATCCAGCATCAAATATATATATCACTATTGATATGATAGCATGTTAGCATATGCAAGAAAATACATTTTCCACCAACACTTGTTTTTTCTGGATTGTTTGGGACAGTAGAAGAATGTGAACACAGCACTGAAGTTTAACTTTTAAGTTAATAAGTCAAAATGAATGTAACAAAAGAAGCATACAGTGCATGTTAATACCTATAAGACAAGTTAAAATGAAAAGCTTATTGTGAGTTCAACTAGAAAATTATTAAAAATATTTTATTACAGTGGTGCATCTTTTTTTTTTTAAATAAAGCTTGATCTGATGTCTGAAAGTGTCAAAAGGCTGCAAGATGAATAAAAAGGACAATTTAAACAATCAAAACAGACCTGAAAATGTTTCTTTGTGCAGGATCTGACTCTAAGTCATGTTTCTCAGTAAAATTATATTAGTTTTCCATTTATTAATGCTCCTATTGTATTGTTTTATAAGTGTGCATATACCTTCTGAGGCTATATTTAAGCCTGTCTTCCATGCGGTGTTGCAACAGTAAAGAAATCTTCAAACAGCTTCTCATTTTAATGCAAAGCAGTGGAGGCAAAAATTGATATGCCTGCAGTGTCTTTAAAGCAGCTGGAGCCTAGTTATCAACGTACCCTGCATTCCATCAGTGGTACAGTTTTGGCACACATCACTACATCAGATCTTAAATTAGCCGTCTCCTGTCTCAAGCAAAGAATTTTAGTTTATTGTAGTTTTAAAACAGTACTTTAAATATGACCGTATATTTATTTTTATCACTCAAACTGCAGAGTGAACAAATAATACAGCAAATCCTCAGAATACTTTGTGTGGGCTTGAGTGTTTCTTTATAGATGCAAAACCTTGTTTGTATTGTTTGTATTTCTCTGCTCTGTTTTCAGGCTTATATGAGTAAATATGATTAACTAATAATCAAGTGTTCTCATATTCACGATTAATCTGGTGCTATTACAACAGCTGCCAAAGGGTGAGACCTTCTGCACGATTTTGAGGTTATGGGTTCTGCTTTTGTTTCAAGTCTTTTTTCAGCAGCTGAGATGTCCCGAGAATCAGCAGGGGGTGAAAAATAATGAGATATCCAATTTACATGAGCACACATAGGCTATAGAATGTATTATTAAAAGTTAAAACTGTTTTTCTGATAGCTATACTTATTGAGAAACTATTGTAAGCTATTGAAAACATATTTCTCACATATACAAACTGAATTTCCCACCTCTGGCAATCATAACTCATCGAGGCCTTGGTGGGTGTTATGCAGTCTTGCCACCCCCTGTTGGTAATGCTGGAAATCAATGCTCACTTTACTCACTCATTCACACCCCTCACATTGATCTGTGTCACCCTGGACATCCTGCATGCAGGCAGCAACTCAACACTTTTTCCATTCTGTCAGGAGCACAGATGGCTTACATGGGCCCAGGAGACAGGACTTGGTGTTCCAGGTTTTAAGTAGTGGGAGCAGAGGAGATCAGGGGAGGAAGCTGGGCAGCACAAGGCCACTGGCAGCATTAAGCTACACTGACTAAACGATAATGTTCCATAATGGTTTTTACTTGGATGGAGAGATGGGTGGCTGGGTTAGGAGATGGACAAATGAATGGATGTAATCATGCACCAGTGCATGCACCAGGTCTGATGGATGGAAATAAGGTGTCATAGTAAAGAGATAAGGAAGGTGTGCCTTTAGAAATAAACACAAAGTAAATCACCAACACGGATCCTGAGAACTGTGTAAAAGGGGAAGTCCAGGTATTACATTCACCCAACGTAGATCAAAAAAGATTTAATTGAAAAGAAAATACAGTAAGGATATAAAGATAAGGTGGATTAGTAATCAGACAGGCCTTGCCAGCTGTAGGAACTTCACAGCTCATGGTTTAACATGTAGCCACTTGTCAAAGATGCCTCTGTTTTCGCCGTTCTTTGCCTACTTTGGGCATGCAGCTGAATTTTGGCACTGCTCGGGAGATTTACTAGAGATTTTACTAGATCTAAGTTGCAGAGGCAACGCTAACAGATAACTAATAAAACAGGAGGTATGTTTTGGTAGCAATGCATGGCCCCCTTAAAGACTTTGCACCATGTTGGGGGATAACATACTTCTGTTCAATTATATTAACATTTATATTTACATTTAGTCATTTGGCAGATGCTTTTATCCAAAGCAACTTACAAGTGAGGTACAAAGCAAGCAAAAAAAAAACAAACTTTAAAGCAAAGCACTATCAGAGGAAGTGTTTCATGAGATGCAAGTGCATGAAAATTTTTAACAAAATTTGCTTTAAAAAATATACCAGAAATGTATTTAAAGCTGCTCATTGTTTATGTGAAAGCTAAGGTACTACATGACTTTAAATATATATATATATATATTTGTAGAAATAAACTTCATAATACATATTTATGCTGTGATGTTCAGTCAAAGGTTTCTGTGACTCAGACTCATTGAACAGTCAAGCAGCAGCACAGGGATACTATTTTTCCTTCTGAAGGTATTTGAGCGAAGCCCTTTTAACCAGGCTGCGAAGGCCAGTTATTTCTGCTTGGCTGGTAGATTTTGTAGCATTCTTATTGTAATTTTCTAAAATTAACATGAGAGGGGCTGGGCACAGCGGAGCAGAGACACACAGACACTGCAAGACAAGGGAAGTCTGGGTGGATTCAAAGAGGATTGATATTAAATATCATGCTATCATTACCTTGATTCCCAATATACATACTGTAGCCTTAAGGACTGTTCAGTTCTAACCTGTGCTCTCCTATAAAGTCTTGTTTGTCACTTTCGGACAATGTACTTTTTTAGGAGGACAAAAATTTTGAGAAGAAGTTGTGTTCTGCATTCAATGAACCAATAAGTTGCCATGCTTTAACTCTCCTTTGTTGTAGACACAGAAAAACACAGTTTTAAACAGGCCTAGTTAATAAAATGATCTCACCTGTGTTGGCTGCTGAAGTTTATTAGTGTAATAGCAGTTCCAGTGGGCCTCTCCCGAAGGAGCATAAATTTAGTTAAAAGTCCAGCTCAATTCTACAAATAAAAACACTTTGAGAGAGAGACAAACCGTTTGGTCTGGTGTGGTGTGCCCTGGCAGCTGGAGGTTTGGAGCCAACGGTGCATCAGGTAATAGGACAATGTCTGTCCTTAGTATAAAAATCAGTGTCTGGTGAGCCCTGCCCCTTCACCCCATGTTAGAGCACATTACATTTCCTGGCTTAGAGCACAAAGAACTGGTTCAAAGTTAACCACTAAGTTAGTAGGAGCCCTGCAACTGCTTAGTGGAAATGAGGTAATTGTCATAAAGATAAAGCTAATCTTAAGCTAGTTAGCTTAGCTTGTCTTTAAGATGTGCTGTGTTTTGTTACTGGACATGGTGCTAAGGGATACTTGGCAACCTTTAGACAGGTAAGAAATAAAGACATATTGAACTCATACCACAGACTCTGCAAATAGTAAATGTCATTGATCTGACTGACGTATTATTGTGTCCTGCATAACAACAAGAGAAACCTTCAGTACTTTGAATTATATTTGAGTCAAATATGTGCTTTTTCATCTTGTCATTTTGCACACACCTCGTCACACCGTGTGTCATGCTTATGAAGAAAAGAACAAAAAAAACTATTTTAATATGAGCAGAGGCACAGTTCAGTCCCTGGGCAAACTCAGAGTTGCCATTTCAAATGAGGTCACTTACTTCCCTTCGGATTCTAATGACATTTATTGATGCGTTCAATAAGTTTTTCCTTTCTCTTGGTTATTAATGGGCAGTGTGATTCCGGGTAGTGCTCCTAGTGCCATGAGAAAGAGACCAGCGGAAGTGGCAGGGAGACAGATGGGGAGAAAGCAAGACAGAGACCGAGAGAGAGAAAGTGGAAGAGATACCAAGAGTTCAGTCATACTAATCCCTTTGGCCAAGAGCTGCGAGTCAATTATTCTTCATTTGTCTTTTATCTTGCCACCAGCGTCTAGGAATGGGGCTCCTCCAAAGCCTGTCAGGCACTTATTGATGCCGTCTGGCCTGAAGGTTTGAACAATTCTGAAGATGAGACCAGAGATGTGCAGGGTCCAAGGGGGTAATTGTGTCAGGAATTGGAGTTGGTTCCCAATACAGATACTGCATAGAGGCTTATAAAAATTACACAAGATGAAGTTATGTCTTAAAACTAAAATGGAGAGTTAGTAAATAGCATTTGGCAGTTATTTGATAACGTTGGAATTTATGGGCTTGAGCTCTGTTTTGTGTTTGGACAAGACACAGTTGTAATATTGGACACAGCTGCTCCCACTGGACTGTTTACTGCAAATGTATACTTATGTATGATGTAATAGCGTAAGAAATGTACAATATATAATTTGTCAGTCATGGTTCAGGTCAAATTCGGGGAAATATGTTTATTTGATTTCCTGGTGAAAACAAATGAGAAAATTGATACTGCTCTAAAGTCTGTACACTATGTGTAAAGCGTGTGGTCAGGAGCAAATTACCTGGGTAAACAGTTAGCCTGGCTCACTTTAACTGCATGTTACTGTTTACCTCACTTTGACAATGAGATCCTATACTAAGCTAAACTAAGCTAAGCTAATACTTATGTACAACCATGACAGCTGTATCACGTGTCTATTATTCTAACAATGACAACAAAGGAATCTTTTTAAATCAGTCCACGTTTCCTTAACCTTAAAGCTACATTATGCAACTTTAAGGAAATTACCAAAAATAAGAATACTACAAGAGTAAAGAATAAATTACCTTTGATGGTGTCGAGTTATATAAATTATGGATCTGAAATCAGCTTCAATGGTTTTCTTTGATGTTTCTCCTTTTCTTTCAGAGTCTTCAGTTTTTTCTTGCCCTTATTTTTCATGGACACTGTCTCAGCTAATGCTAGCATCAGCATATTGATTGACAGCCATCAGCTTCCACCCATTACTGGCCACCTCTGATTGGTTAGAAGGGTGAGGCTCACTCAAAAACTATATATTGCCCTCAAAAAAACTATGTCTGATGGTAATATATACTTTCCACTCTTAAATGGAAATATGCTATATCCTTAACAGAGTTCTTGTACTAAACATACCTTGGTTTTGTAGCCATGGTAATGTCAGATAATGAAGCTTTTATTTTTATTTGTAAAAGCGCAGACAAATGATTTAGTTCAGCAGATTGGGGATTCAGATCAGAAAATGACTCTATGTCTTCTTCTAAAGGACCAATATAATTTCATATTATTCTGTAAAAATATGGAATTAGATTATCACAGAACCATAATTTCTCCACAGTTGCTCTCCCTCGCTTGGCTTCTTGTCTCCATCTCTGTCAGTGTGAAGGTTCAAACACACATTGCATTTCCCTGACCTGTCACTCAAAGAAAACACCTACGCATACAGTGCCTTGGCGGCCACTAGTGTGTCAAGTGAAAGCGATGTCAGAGCTGTCACGAGTTCAAAGACATGGTCTTTATTCTCAGTGTGCACAACTGAAAATGCTCTGCCTGGCCAAGAAAAATGACCAAAAGAATGAGGTCAGCTGACTACCTCTATGTACTGAAAAGGTTTTTCCATGAAAGGAATTATAATAATCCAGTAATAGTAGACTGTTTTTGATGATGACGATGTCAGGTTTCATTGGGTTCAGTATGTAAAAGAGTAATTCAGGGAGCATGAGACATCATTTTCACACATGCATTGGTCACCACAGAGATCAGACCTTAACTCCATTGATCAATCTTTTGAACGCCTTCGAGAAGACACAGCAATCCTATCACATCATCAATACAAGAACATGCAACTGCATAATAATAAATACAACTCTGAATGGAAATGGTAGCCCAAGAAATATTAGAATGAATACAAATAACAAAAAAAACAACATTTTGGTTGAATATAAATATTTGAACCAATGAATAAGTGACTAAAATGTGGTTGCATGAGCCCTGGATGTATAATCAGGTACAGTTCTCATGTTATGTGGATTGAGAATATTTTCAACTAAAGAAAACTAGTTTAACAAAACATTGGGCCCTCTGCTTTCTAACATGCAAATTAAATTTTCTCCTCATTCTTGAGCGATACAGATCCCTTTGTATTAACTCTCTACAATGGCCAAGTCTATCCTGCCTTCTGATATAACAAACATTGATCAAGTCTTTTAGTTTGTTTTGCTTAGTTTTGATTCTTCCCTTCAATGTGATGCTATCTGTTCTTGTTTTATTCTCTGCAATAGTCTCTCCAGTACTGTGTGTGTATTTCTTATAATAGTGTTTTATTGGCAGCTTGAATTGATGCGATCACTTTACACTGTATCTAATTGTTTACGCCTTATAAACAATAAACAGATGGAGAGAAAATATAATGCAGTGTTGGCTCTTTTCAAGTCTTCCCTAGTTAACCTTTAAATGTTGCTACATGCATAAATATAAACTAACCCATCAATAACAAAGGTGTTGTTTTCCTCTAGGTCAGCATGTCAGATCTATACTACGTATAATATGTTGCATATCCCATCTGTAACATTGCTGTTTTCATTTTTTCTAAAACTCATATGACAACACAGTGGAGTACAAAGGCTAGTTAAAAGGAAAAAAATGCTGACAGACGTCCAACGGTGTGATGGAAGAAGAGAAAGAATGACAGAAGGAGAGAAAGCAAAAGGGAGAGCCATACGTCTATGAAAAACCTCTTTGATGCTTCAGTACAACCTGAGATGAAAAGTCTGGTCTTTCATCTGCAGTGTTTGAGAGAGTAGATAGAGTCTCTTTGAAATTGTTGCAAATATGACTGATGACAAATCACTGGTGCTTTTGTTTTAACAATCCAAAGTAAATGAACAATTAATCTTCTGCATTTTACACTTCCAGTCTTTGAGATTTACAAACAAGCCTCGCTCTCAGTCCCCCTCGTCCTTCTCTAAAAGAAGGATTTACAGTAAATGTAGGGCAAACATCTGCATAAAATGATGCCTTACACAATCTGCCTCTTTTCGTCAGCACAGGGGAGAGTCAGATGTTGTCCTGAAAACTTTTATAAAACTTAGATAAAATAACATACAGATAAAAATACATTATTTTATGAAATATTTGTATAGTTTATAAAATAATTTAGGAATATATATACTGGATCCCTTAATGCAATCTGATTATGGGTCAAATTAGACCAAACCAAATTAGATCAAACCAAAAAACTGCCAAAAATCCAGAGAAAATTGTCTTTAAGGGTCCAATCAAACTCACATTGAGAGGCTGTAGGATGTGGACAATGGCTTTCTTCCTGTGTGCCGGCCAGACCAGCTCTGAATCCAGATGAGACTGGTGGCCATCCATCACAAGCAGCACTAGGTACCCCTGGACTGCAAATTTCAGGAAGTGCCCTACAAACCACTTCCTAAACAGCTCACCATCCATGTGACTCCCTATAGAAGGAATCTGGGACCCCTTCCTTGTTAAAGGTGTGCCTTGGAAATCCACCCTTGTAGATGATGAAAGGGGGACATCCTCTCCAGCTGCACTAAAACAGGCCAGGATGGTGATATGGACTGTGATGCTTGCAGCTGTAGCTGTGCTGCTTTGGGGCACAATGACTTTTCTTCTCCCAGTTGTAGATCTGATGGGGCTCTCCCTCAACCTATTGCTCCTCCAGGGTGTTGGTGAGGAGCCTAAAGGATGCCTATTTATTGTCAATAATTTCTGGGGACTGAGATTTAAGACAATGGTTGTGCTGCTCCCTGAAGTTAATCCACCACATCTGGCCAAGCATCGTCTTTAAAGCCTGAGTGTCAGAGACTGTAAATGGCCAGAGTGTGTGCCACGACCTGAGGCTTTGTCAGTAGACACCCATGAGTTGCAGAATGCCAGCATGCAGTCAGAGGACACCCTTCCACTGAGTCGGTTTCTCGGGGTGGGCTTAGGAACTTCAGATTGGTGAACTGTCTGCCTCACACTGAGCCTGCCTTCTTCCACTTCCTGTAGTGCCAGCACCTTCAGCATCCAGTCCCGCGTCTTCCTCTCCCTCTTTCACAGCTGGCAGATGTTAGGAATCTGTAAATAATAAAGAAAAAATAATAATAATAAAGAAAATGTAAATTTGGTATAAGACAAAATGCATGTCCTGTATATGAATAATTCAAAGTAATTCAGAATTACACTTTGTATATATAATGGTTTTAACAACATCTTGATGCTTTTGTAAAAAGAAACACATCATCTTTTTTTTCCTGTACTTTTCTGTCCCTTTTCCTTACTCTTTCCTTTGCTCTTTCTGACTTTCACTATGTCCTAGCTCTTCCTCTATTTCTCCCTTTTTCCTGTAAGATGAGAATAGCGTTACTCATGAGCGACTTAAGCGTTCTCATTGTTTCTGTTCTTCTCATTAAATATCTATGTAAACACATAAAATCTGGCAAACTGGCATATGTGTAGATTTCAACTACTCACCATTTGGATGCTATAAAAACAGTAAAAACAATCAATGCAAAAAACAGGAATCAGACTGAGAGTGTGACAGCTGAAAGAAGATAGACAAGAATCTGACAACACTGCAGTTCTTGCAAAGAAAATCGTCGAGGAAGTTGTAGCCAAAAACTGGACTGGCTCAATGCATTGTTAACGAATCTAAACACTCAAAAGCTTTATGCTTTTTTCTCAACACTCTCTTATTGCTGATCAAATGTTCACCCCAGATGCTTCCTACAGGCTTCCACCAATCACCCAAGCTGTGAGAGAGCAGAGAAAAAGTCAAACGTTGATCCATCGAGACAAGCAGAGGCAGCGGGTGAAGAGTTTATTGGACTCTAACTGGGAAAACCATAAAAAAAAACCCAGGAAGATCTGCTGAGAGCTGACTCTCAGAGGAGAATCAGAGGAGGAGAGGAAGAGGAGCGCTATGAGAGACGGCCAGCTGAACACATTAGATACATATTAGTATTATCTCAAGCTGATTTTAGAATCAACTCAGCTGTGATGTTTGTGGTTGTGTTTTTTTTGACCAAAACATTTCTCCATTCAACATTATAAAACTCTTTTTTTCTGTTTTCAGAGTGAAAGAGTTCTTCCTCCACTAACTCTGGCATCGGCAACACTGTCCCCACCTCTCACATCATGTTCTCTCAGCTTTATTTGATTTGTTTCATTAACTACACAGAAACCTTTACTCAATGTATAATAAACACTGTTGCAACATCACATTCCAGGTTTGTGTTTTCTGTGTCAAATGTCCAAGACTAATTGAAACAGCTGAATTTTTTATTCATCAACATTGTTTAATTAAAACTACTTCCTGGTAGGCTTGTCAGGGTGGCTGCTGATTGTGGTCTGTTGCTTTGTAGGCAGGTGAAGCTTTGGTGGGTACAGGCCTAATGGCTACATGCAGGCTGACTGACTACACCATTCAAAATATGACACAAATTGGGAAGTTTAATAAAAATGATGAAATGAAATGCTCAGCAGGAGGGTACACTGGTTTTTTAGAGCTTCTTCAGTGAAAGCGGCTCCCTGCTGCAAACTACCTGTTGGCTGTGGAGGAAAGCATTTAAATTAATAACGCTTCTGTATCTGTAAGTAAATAACTAAAAGTGGATGCTCCAAGTTTTAAGTGTGAGAATTGACAACACTGTGATACTAGCTCTGAGAGGGTTTGGTTTGGATTTCAGGAGGTGGCTCTCAGCTCTAGTAGTCCAATTTAATCCAGCTGAATCCAGGTGATGACAAGAGTAAGAATCTGAAGCTCACTTCTGAAAAGCACGTGTGATAATTGTCTTTGGGTTCAGTACTAGGAGCAAGCTGCCGCGCAGTGTCACACTGTTTTCACATTGTTATTTGGTTCACTTATAAAGTTATAAAATAAGTGATTATAATAATAAAAAAACAGTCAAAACAAATCAGTAATTGACTGCTAATTCATGTTTGAATAAATAATTTCTACAGGGTTAAATTAAACACTGTATCTGATAATGATAACACAGAATTGACTCTTAGATACTATGTTAATAAACTAGCATACAGCAAATTATTGCCCCCTCCTTTAATTCTTTGTTTTTGTTTGTGTGTTTTGTTTGTATTTTTGTGTGTTTGTACAAAAACATAATAAAAATAATTTGATTGTAGCAAGTCTATAGTCAGATGTCCAACTTTGAACCTAAATAAAGATTACAGCCATGTTTGCTCTTTGCCTTCCTTTTATTGCTTGAAAATAAAACTGTGTGTAGTCGAGGTGGAGAGAGAAAGAGATGCTTGATATCTTTAAAATAAAAGCAAAAATAGATTTTGGTGTGTCTTTGTACATGAACAGAAGGCAAGTAAAGCCTTTTGAGATCAAAGTGGTTATGCAGATTAAGCTTGAATTTAATTTATTGCTACGTTATGAATACCATTTTTACACTCAACCTTTTTTTTATGTGGTCTACAGATTAAATAAACATGCTGCTGTTTCCTGATAAATTCCTTAAAGTGGAGGTTACAAAAAATACATTATCAATGCAGGATATCGTGGCTGCTTTGGTAAGAATGTGCCATACCACACACACCCTTGTCCAACAGCAGGCATGTCGACAGTTGAACTGCAAGTTCTACATTAGCAGTAACAAAATCTGGACACCTTAGAAATACATGTGTAAGTGTCATTTTGTGTGGTAATTCATACATGTTTTTAACTTTATTTGCGAAACACTTTGAATTAATTTCTGACTATTAATGAACATGCATTTACAGATGCCTAAAATGTACCTAACTTCAGAAGCCTAAGAAATGCAATCCAGAAGCCATAGGACAGGTTCACAGCAGGTGGAAGTAAGCGGGCTCACTGCACAGCAGGCAATTCGGTCTCCTAAAGTCCAGCATGAGTGACCAGCAGACTTATTTAGTCTCACATGAGATCAGTGTTAGGAGACTTGAACCAGAGGCTGAAGTGCAGTGGTGGCTGGGTTCTGGAGATGTGGCCAATGAGCCATGCTGTTCAGGGACATAAACATCATGCCTGAGCTTAGAGTTGGCTAGTAAATCATAAGGCTTATTTTTCATTTGAATTGATTAAAATAACCCTGGGACCTATAAGGATGCCAGACTCTTTGCTGGCCTCCTTCTGTACTGCTTGTTTTATAACTGCATATGAAACCAAGCAACAGCTGAATATGTTGATAGCATTAGCCACAATGAAAAGGACACAACATGTCTGAGGTGAGTCTTTTATTTAGCTTCAATCAATAGTTATTGTTCATATATACAGTGCGTTCAGACAGTATTCAGTCCCTGTTCCATTATGTTATGTTGCAGACTGATACTACAGTTGTTCATTGTTTTCCCATTAATCTACACTCAGTACCCTCATAATGACAAAGTGAAAACAGAATTTTAATGTCTGTAAAGAGGAAGGCTGTAGTGATGGCTAATGGGTGGAACTTTGTCCCATCTCCGAACTGAATCTCTGGAGCTCATTCAGTGTGACAACTGTGTTCTTGGTCACCTCTCTTACTAAGGCTTTTCTCAGTTTCCTCAGTTTTGATGGGCAACTAGCTCTTTAAAGAGCCCTGGTTGTGCCAAACGTCTTCCATTTGAGAATTATAGAGGCAACTGTGCACTTGGGAACCTTCAGTGCAGCAGAAATTATTTGTAGCCTTCCCCAGATCTGTGCCGTGAAATAATCCTGTCTCTGAGCTCTGCAGGCAGTTCCTTTGACCTCATGACTTTTGCTCTGATACAGTATGTATTGCGACTGTGAGGTCTTCTGTAGAGAGGTGTGTGCCTTTCCAATTCAACAATTTGAACAATTGTGGTATCAAGCTGCAACATAACAAAACAGAAAAAAGTGAAAGGGGTCTAAATTCTTTTTGAATGCACTGTATAATAAGGTTATATTTATAGAGTTTATTGTTAAATTTAACATGTCATCTGGTAGTTTTCAAGTGATACAAGAACAGAATATAGGAATAATTGAGCCTAAAATATTATTTTTTATTTCTTTTTATTATGTTATTTTATTTATTTGATTTTTTTTACTATACAACAAAATTGCAAACGCAAATACATTTTTATGTGAAATGTGAATCTCAACTGGAGTATGTTTTATAATAAACATAATGAGGATATATTCACTATTAACATAAATGGCAAGTCCCAGATATGGTGACAAAGAACACTGACATCAACAATATAATACAATATTTTCTCAGAAAAGAAAAATAGATATTGCAGTACAACAATCGGGTTTATGACTATGATCATTATTAAAAGTTTATGTGGTTGGGTTTACAAACTCTGGTTTGGCTAAACAAAAGAAATCTTTCTTTAACTCTAACCTAACCTTCAGTGTTTTCGTTGCCTAAACCTACCCTGACAAAGGCCTCGGACCCAAAATCAGGTTATATGCCCTCCGTCCACCCCAACCACCTCCTTAAGACTCTTTTCATTAATAAATGTATGTGATTCCACATACTGCAGAGGAATTTGTTATTCTACAGCATAATCCCATACATACAGGTCTTATGGAGGGGATAATCTCATGGATAATAATAATTACTCAAAAACTGTGAATGTTCTGTTTTATTAGAGATGGTGTCATGAAAAGCTCAGCTCTATCTGGACATGGTGCTATTCATCTATTCAGTGTTTTTCACCTCATTCTTCTTATTCCATCTGAATTCTCAAACCCGAGTCAGGAATCACACCTCTCTACATGATATATCTTCAGGTCAAAGACCGTGTCTCGTTAGGAACAGCTACAATAGATGTGGGGGAAAAGAGCCAGAAGCATGACTGTAGGTAAATCTCAGCTTGAATGGCTGTATCTTGTGGTTTGGCTGCGGTGGCCTGACAAGGAATAACCATTTCCATTTTTTCTATCAGTGTCTAAGAAGAACAACAACCCTGGATCATTATGTTATCCATAACGAGTGGAGGAATGCACATCCAGGAAAGGTTAGGAAGGCCAGAATGTGGGTAAACAGACTGATAGACCATTTGTTTCTGGGATTTTGGATGTGTACAATATCCAAGCATCATGTTGGACCGCTCTGGCATATTTGTGATAGATGGAGTTTATTACACCCTTTTGGGAAATTATGCTATTGAGGCAACAATTCAAAGTGTTTTTTTCTGTGAAAATAGATTTTCTTCATACTGATTTGCTCCTATTTATTTGTATACCACTCTATACTGTAGCCTCGAGATTATGTGTAGTTTTAGCAGTGCTTAGGTAAATTACTTTATTATACGTTAAAGGTAAAGTGTACATTACTTGTTTCATCTCACTTAAATGAACCTTTTTTCCTCATGACTTCCTCCTTTGCCTCCACTCTTCCTCCCCATCTGAATACTTTTGGTGTGTCTGTTTAGTTTGTTTTTATGTTATTTCTTATGTTGGCTGTAGCTGTTGCTAAATGATAGTCCTTTATTTGTATGTATTGTTGGCTTTAAAGAAAACTAACTTAAGCCTATAGTCATTATTTCGCTTCTTGCCCCTCCTGTCCTGTTTTTGCAGCTACAGTACGTCACTCGCTGCATATACCTCAACAGTCTGATGTGCAGATTAGCTGTTAGCCTTTGTACAGGGGTATTGCAGTGACATAGGCAGCTTTTAGACAAGCTCCTACATTTAGCTGAAATGAGAACTGGTTTGTTTTTATGGGTTTTACTAGGAGGTGGTAGTTTACAGGCCGTACCAAAAACAAAATGACAGTCTAGAAACATGACATGAAATGAAACAACTGAGAGACATCAGTCCCGTTGTCTCATTTTCATTTATTTTCTTACAAAATGTGAAAAATATTAAAATTTTTGCCGCTTTTAAAGTACAGAAAAGTTGAAGATTAGAGACTGATAAGCAATGCAAGTCCTTAGAGATTATTACAATTATATGCATTTTTTTATTTTGTACTGAAAAGGCCAACATTTCAAACCAATTACAACAGTGTTTTACCTGTTGTGAAGTGATGGACGTCAACTACTACTTTGTGTTTAAATGCTTATTATTAACTGAGAAATGCATACACAGGTTGGTGCAGATTTAATATACTGGCCTTAACAGAAAACACAAAAGTAGATCTTAAAAGCAGCCATACAGTAGAAATAAAACAAGTCAAAAGGATTTTGTTCAGTTGAGTTTAGTTAGAGTATAACTATATAAATTGAACATGCTGCATTAATGTCATTTTCATAAGGGGTTTTAACATTCAGTTTAAAGTTTAGCCTCTAGCTATACCTGAAAAACAGAATGTTCAGGCACTTTTAGACTACAGCCATCAATGCTCGGAGATAAAATAAAGCAAGTAGAGGTGGACCACTGCTTTCTCTCCCCAGAGACCACAGTTTGTGAGATCACAAGGTTGAGAGTGACGCACTGTGTTCTGTAGTACAGGAGCTCCACAAGGGACTGCGCTCCATTCCTGTTCACCCTCTATACTGTACATCAGATTTCACCTACAACAAACTTCATTACCATGCTGTCACCTACAGAAGTTTTCAGACGATTCAGCTATTGTTTCATTTATCACTGACAAAAAGGAGATTCAGATTAACACCCGGTGCAAATTGACTTATTTAGACATCTATACAGGGCATTTTGTGTTGGTTTCAGTTTTAGTCAGGTTTTGGACAGACTTGAGTTAAAACGAGGCAGCATCACTCCATGTAATGATATCTGCTTTCATTCAGTCACACAGCAGAGAGGCGAATGACTGCAGGATCTGTCCTGCACTGCACATGCGCTCTTGATAACCAGGTTTACCATTTACAAACCAGTTAATAAATCAGCTAACTCAAGAAAGAAAGGGCACCCGTAAAATCAATGTGCAGACCATGCTCCACTGTGGCAACCCTGACCATGAGACACAGTAAGCCGAAAGAGAAAGAGATGCACAGTATGATTTAGTTAGTTATGGCATGATGTCAGTGATGATTGTAAATTTGTATATAATCTTATCAAGTACGCTTTAGAGACTTGCCCTTTTATGTGGATGAGCATATTCTTCTGAACACAGAAAATAGATCAAATGTTTAAACTGACAACATTTAGCAACTAATTAAGTTAACTGGCAACAGGTCAGTTACATGATTGGAAATAAAAAGAGCATCTTAGAGAGTCAGAAGTAAAGATGGGATGATTCACCAATTTGTGAAAAGCTGAATCTACAAACTGTTCAGCAATTTTAGAATAATTGTACTAAATATAAAATTGCAAAGAATTATATCTATTCTATATCCTAAACCTATATCATCAGAGTAGTAAGAATCAGCCATCAATTTCTAATTAGACTTTTTACTTAAAATGGTACATATTCTCAGTTTAAAGATTAAATATTTTCTATATTTTCGTGGGAACAAAATATGGGGTAATGAAATTTGAACATCATTCTATTTTTATGCTGATTTTACAGAGTCCAAACTTTTTTTTAGAATCAGGGTTGTAACTCAATCAACTATCGACTGATTTGCCTGATTGTATAGCTTTATGGCACTTATCACTTTTTTGTAGCATTTTGTTTTGCAGCTGCTACACACGCATACTTATCACCATTTTGTGTGATCGCTGTTCATTTTTGATATTACATTGTCTTTTTTATGCTAAATCTGTAATGTAATACAAATAATATCTGTGTCAGTCTTGTATATCTGTAATGGTTAAGTGCAATAAAATCACAGTTCAATTCACTGTTAAAAATATAGTCATATACAGTAAATTTGCTGTTGCAAATGTGCATTTGTTGTAAATATGAAGTAACAGTCAAAAGTTTTGACCATGTTTTTAAAAGAAAAGCAGATTTTATAACATGTATATGATAAGAAACACAGTGTAAATCACTTGTAATTGAGACATGTAAACAGCTGTTTTTTAAAGAAATATTTATTTATATACATTTGTTATATAAGAAATATTTAATAAATGTAAAAAGGCTTATGATCAGCAAATACTAGAACTGTCTCCCAGTAGCATGTTGTTTTTGCTAATTTTAAAGGATAAGTGATCATTAGAAAACCATTTTACAGTGATGGCAATACAGCTGAAGATATGCATCTTTTTTTTACACAAAGCACAGATATCTCAGATGTGTACTCACAATACTAGAACCAATTTAAGTGTCTAATGCTAAAGGTTGGCAACCAGTACCTTGCATTTATAATTATTTTGAAAAACAGCTTGTGCCATGTTGCTATGCCCTTCACATATATTTAATTTAAAAATACACTTTACTGGTATATTTTTAAGGACTTTTTCATCCAGCTTGGCAAAAAATAACTAAGACCAATCGTGTTTTTAAATTAATCTTGAATGGTAAAACCATCATTGTAAGATGTCACCATGACCTATGTCATTCTAAATATGGTTCTTGTTATCTATATTCTTTAAGGCATAAACCAGGATCCAGATGGCAAGTGTCAAGATGACTGCTAAACCCAAACTAAATGTTTTATAATACTTTAAAAAAAAATGTTCATAAAACAGTTTTGTAAAGATGGCCTTTATTTTGCAGTTTGAAGAAATGAATAACATATACATATTTTTTTCTTAATGTGGTAAACACTTTGTGTCCTGTCATAAATAAAAAGAACATTCTGAAAAAAAAAAATCTTTCTGGCAAATGGTTCTATCATCATTTTATGTCTCAGCACATTCATAAACACAATGCATTTAAATTTAAACTCTCTCCTATGTAATAATCACGTAGCGTATACAATGTGTGTTTTGTCATGTTGCCTTTAGAAAGAAACCCTACCACAATCTTTGTATTGTATTCTGTCTATATTGTATGTATCAATGAGGCATTGATTTCTTCTCTCAAACAATCAGAGCTGGAAATGAGTATCAGCCGGTCACTCTGACCCAGTTGGCTCTGAGGTAAACCTGTTAGTGTGTTTGCTGATTACCCTTGTATGAGCCTGTTTCTCTGTATAGAAAATGACTAATTGCCAAATATATATTGCTAATAATCAGACGTGACTTATGAATTCCAGATGTCTTGATTTGTACTAATTTGTTTCCGCTCATGAATCCCTTTTGTGTGTTGCAAAGCCAAGCGGCAGATGTAACTTTCTTTGGTTAATTCTGTTGGAGCTAGGAATCTGGCATAATCACTCAGAAGTGTGTTCAAAATTGTGAGGGTCATGTGCCATGACTTTCCATTAATTATGTTCACTGTGGTCAAAGAGCAAAGAAATTGAGCTTGTTATGACTTCCTAAGGGGAAATTTGCAACTATTTTCCTACGGCTAGTTACACTGAAAAACAACAAAATGATGTGTAATGACTCCATCTCACACTTTTCTTGCATTTACTGATAGTGCTTACCCAATTAAATGCACATTTGCCATGAACACTGTTGATTCCTGCCACAGGGAGGATGCTGCTAATTGTGCCCCCCTCCCTCTACCATACCTGGCAGTACTCCATGTGTTTGTTTTGCATTTCGCTTAAGCAGGGTTAAAATGCTTTTTCACACAAAGTGAGAGGCATCAAGTGACTGCCAATGCTCTCGTCAATGATCTCCACCGATTACTATAATTATACTAATGTCTCAAAATTAACGCTTTATTGATTCACTCATGCTGACATGGTAAATGCAGGTCTACGTACAGTAGCACATTTAAGGTAAATCACTCAATTAGTTGGTCAATTAAACAATCGATCATGTGGCTTGTGTTGCATTTACATTTAGATTTTTTTTAATCGTAAGTGTTTCTGTCTGGACAAAAATGCGCATGTGTATTGTCTGGAGAATAACAGGATATAAATAAAATACTTATTTAAAAATTCTGACATTCAGGAAGGTTTACTGTCAATAATTCAGGATGTGTTTGTCACTGTTGGATATCATTTGACTGCTGTTGCACAGATGTAACTTTTGCTTCATGATCTTATAAATGAACCTGACTATTTCAAAATCCAATCCAATCCAAAAATCCAAAATCCAAAATCTCAAAAAAAATGTGTGACCTAACAGCAGGTGAACTGAAAATGATTTCAAAAGGGTATGGACAAGAGAGCTTTTCAGATTTTATTTCAAAAGCTTTTCAATTTAAAAAAATTTTGTTCAAATAGGTATAAATCAATATCGATATCTGAATGGGACGCACAAGGGCAAGAATTCAAAGTAATGGGATACCTGGTTATCGAATGCGTTCTCACACTTGGATCAGAGGTGATTGAGAGCTGAGTTTTCATTTACATTAAAGTAGAACTGTAAATATGAAGAGTTGGAGATGACCATGCAAGTAACAAAAGAAGCAAGGTTCAAAAGAGTGAAATCTATTAGAGACCAAAAGTAGCTGGTTTCATGCCTACATTTAGAAAAGAAGGTGTGCAAAGGAAAACTGAAAGATGAAAAACAACTTGATAGGCAGAGACTGGAAAGTCCTTTATCACAAAAAAGCAACAATAAAGAGAAGATTAATGTCAAAGGATTCAAACATGGTGGTAGATCTGTTATGGCTTGAGCATGTGTGGTTGCTAATAGAATTGGCATTTATCTGACATATAGCTGACATACGGTGCTGTGAAAAAGTATTGTCACTTTCCCGATTTTTTTCCCCACATATTTATCACACTTAAATGATTGAGTTCATCAAGACATTTTATTATTAAACTTAGATGACCTATGTAAATACAAAATGCTGTTTTTAAATGAAGATTTCGTTTATTAAGGGGGAAAAGCTGTCCAAAACTGATAGTGTAAAAAGTTTTTTTGGAAAGCTGAGTTCAGTTTCACTTGCCACACCCAGGCCTGATTACTCCCAGACATGTTAAATCAAGAAATCTAAATCATCTGTCAAGAAAAGATGAGAAACAAAGTAATTGACGTAACAGCCAAAAGCCAAATAGAGAGAACTTGGAACAGTGGTTAAACTTCCCAGGACTGGCCAGCCTACTAAAATTAATCTAAGAGCACAACAGTAACCAGAACAACATCTACAGACCTGCAGGCCTTATTTGCCTCATTAAGGGTCAATGTTCATGATTCAACAATAAGAAAGAGACTGGGCAAAAATGGCATCCATGGGGAAAACCACTGCTGACCAAAAATAACACAGAAGCTCATCTCGTATTTGCCAAAAAACTATGTGATTATCCCCAAGACTTTTGGGCAAATATTCTCTGGACCAATGAGACAAAGTTTAACTTTTTGGAAGGTGTGTCCCATTACATCTGGCACAAAACTACCACAGCGTCTTATAAAATCATATCATCAGTCAAACATAGTGGTGGTGGTGTGATGCTTTGCAGCTTCAGGACCTGGATGTCTTTCCATACTGCAACTGATGGAACCATGAATTTTGTGCTCTACCAGAAAATCTTGAAAGAGATTTTAGTTTTCAGTTTGTCACCTCAAGCTTAAGCGCGCTAAGGTTATGCAGCATGACTGTGATTTGAAACACACCACCATGTTCACCTCTGAGTGGCTTAAAAACTAAATAAATAAACTAATTAAGGTTTTGAACAGGAACAGGTGGATTCAGTTGGGCTGAACCTATTGAGTTGGGAGGAGTCAGACGAAACATAACTGATGTCATGCATTGCAAGATAAAGAGCTGCTTCCAGAACAGGAGGTAGGGATGACTCATGACAAAATACTCAGTCTGTTTTTCTTCTCAGTGTAATGAAGACAATGTAATATCTTCTTTAATTAAGTTTCAAGTTATTTCAGAGAAAACTGTTGACTTTTCAGAGTGAAGAAGTAGAATATCTTCAGGTAGCAGAGGTAGGCTCCTATTAAACCTCTACTGAACTGAACTGCATTCCACCTGCTGAAGTTCAAGCTGAAGGCGCAGAGAGCCAGCAAATGTGGCTGCAGTAAGGACCTGGTGAAGGATCACAAGGGAAGATTAAAAATGTCTGGTGGAAGAAGGAATTTTCAACAAAATATGAAATATGATTTTGGTAGACTTTATAAGGAATATGACAGTTTTGACTCCTTTTAATCTCTCAGCACTGGGCACTTAGTGCTAAAAAGGCCATATTTCCCACATGGTTCTTTCAATATTGATGCTAACGCAGTGAAATAAGAGCTCAGACTTAGCACTGTAATGTAGTATCCACTCTTTTCTTTCAAATAGAACTTTTTAGGCAGAAGGCAAAAATAACCTGTAATTGTCCTAATCATTATGGTCTGGATTGTATTTTATGGTTCACGAATTCAAACTGAAAATTGTCCATGTTGTAGTGGGTCTCTCTGTAGTGGTTGCAGGGGGAAATACTGCAGGCATACACCATGTTAGATGAAAGGGACAGTGCATGCTGAACAACAGGAAGTTAGTTATTGTGGTTGGCCATTGATTTGGCCCTCATATCAACACAATCAGCAATGAAGCTGCATCATTTGCTCTGCCACACATAATAAAGGCAAATTATATACTTTAAAAACATCTGTGTTCATTTGATGTAGTATTTATGAAAATATCATCGCCAGAGTGATAACTCCGAAAATCTGACCGCATGGTGCATATCATTCGGCATGACTTACGTTACGAAAGGATAACATGATTTGTGATGTCTATCACAAGCAAATACCAGGAAAGGAGAAAAGCTTAAAAAATCTGCCTGCTTTAAATGTTCTTCAGTTTCACAGTAATTCAGTGATAAGTGTCTGCTCGTCCATGAGTACTGTACATTGCAAATAGGAAACTGCTAAAAGTTAATTCCGCAAACTCATAGTTATATACTTATGTACCAAACTGTAATGCCAAATAAAAAGATCTTTTTTGACATTAAAAACAGTATATATATATATATACACACTGTATGTGTGGTTACCTGATGGACACTATTTCCTTCTGGTTGGAAAAATCTGAGGATGGCAGCATCTGCTTTTTGGCGTTCGTCTCCTTCACACACAGAGACTCACACACACATACACACTTCAAGCACTGTACCATAATTCGTAATGAGGAAAAGATTAAATTGGACTTATGAGGGAGGCAGTACTGTTTTTCCGGCCAAGGGTGTCTCTTAAAAATGCATCAACACTCATTATACTGTGCATAATGGGCTTCGAAGAAATTTGTCCCCTTGCCATTTTGGTCACGGCTTAGGAAAAGTGGTCATAATAGATACAAATTAAGTCATGAGTAAAACTGGACACACAAAGAACACATACAGACACGTACACACTGCATCCTCTTGGACTACAATACCATATCTCATTCACGGTGTGACTAAAATTGGCCACAAATCTGAGTCACAGGAAATAGCAATAAATTATGATTAAAAATGATGGAGAATCTCATCTCCCAATTAGAACCGATATTGTTTCCAACATGTGAAAAGACTGGCTGGTAATACTCATACGCTGATGACATATGTGAACACTGCTCCAAGCCAGGCCTGCACAAACTGAGGCCATGTGAGCTTTGTGTTACTGCTGGATAAAAACTTCTTATCTGAGTTTCAACTTTGAATGATTTGAACATAAATACTTTACTTTACCCTGGCAGCCACATAAAATAACACAGCTATTCCAGGTGCTTTCTGTATTATCTTTTCTACCTCGTTCAGCATATAAAATATCTGTGCAAGTTTTAAAATCAATCCAGAACGAGTACACTGGGGCCAAAACTGACTTGAAGTGGTCAGTGTTCCCATTGAACAGAACTATAATTATCTACTTCTCCATCTGGTCATGTGGCCTCCTGTGCCAGGAGTGGACCTCCTGCTGTCTGTTGTATGAGCATGGCCAAATACAGTTAAGCTTCCCAAATGAGGTCAAAGGAGCCAGCTTGGCACAGCTTAAGATACAGCTTGGATGTTGTAGTTTTCAGGAGTATGCATGTTGGCTAAATAAGTCCAGTCTCATAGCTCTTGATGTAATTTATTTTAATTTGTTGTTTTTTAAATTTTCTATTTCCAGCTGCGTTTGTTGTTGTACATGTTGTGAAAGTAACCATAGGGATACAGTGAAGAACATAAAAGTTTGTGCCATCACAAACTCAAAACTGTTAAAAAGGGCAAAAACAAAGAATCTTCAGGGCAAATTTAAAACTTTGTTGGATGACATGTGCCTGCTCAGTGAGTAGGTCAAAATAGCACCGTTGCACTTGTATGTCACAGTCCATGGGCAGTTTAAATGCAGCAGAAGCAGAGGTACCTTCTGTTTCATTCCACTTTTCCATTTTTCCAAGTCACAGTGTGAGACCGTGATGCTAGAAACTAATTTATCCTCAAGCTACTAGCATCAAGTAGACATTAACAGTACTGTATGACTCAAAATCTGCTGTAGAAATCAACTTGTGAAATAACAAACATATATTTTAAAGCTGCAATAACTAGGACCAGATGCATCTCAGCTGTTTTAATCAACTTCATGTTTGTCTGTTATATACAAGCCTGTTGTTGTATGCATCCTCTAGAAACTATGGCATATGTATAAACTCTGAGTCATAGATCATAAAACTCTGAATGTTGTCGCTTAGCTTTATATATAGAGGAGGAACTCTGATTTATTTTAGTGATGAAGCAGGGGCGTCTGTGTAGAGAGTGAGGGAGGAATGACATGACAGAGGAGAACACACTCAACATTACCCAGACTCGTAGTGAGTAAGTCCAGGTAACCTCTGAGTGCTCTGGCTTGGACATTTATGTTCTCATGTGCAGCTTGTTTTGGTAATGTCTACATATGTTCAGAGTTCCAGTGCATGTCTGGAAGCTGCTTATGTTGCTGCAATGCTGCTGCACAAAGGCAAGGTCGCTTAGCTCACTTAGCACCAGGCTGTAGCAGTAGCATTAGCCACTCTGGAGAAACACCAGCCTTGGGACAGACATCCGAACCAGCAATAGCCACTGCTCATGACCACGTTTAGCACAAGACAGCAGCAATACTATTAGCAGCTCACAGCAGCTGTCGGTGGATTGGCCTGCACTAGCCTCAGCACCTGTGCAGACATGTGTTACAGAAAAGTTTTTTTCAGAAATGGAGCTTTGCTTACTCTTTCAAAAGACAACAACATACAGTTACAGGCCAGAAACAGACAAGCTGTGTTTTCATGGCTCTTCACGGACAACTGTTTACACAACCTGACATGATAGGGAGACACCTTTTTTAAAATTGTTGTAAATCATCATTTTGACAGGAAGAAAAAACAAGCAAGAATATGAAAGAAGCTTCAGAGAAAATAGAGAGTAAAATGAGAATATGGTGCCACAAGTGAAGAAGCAAAATCAATAGGATCTTTGGATCTTTACAAAATAGAAAATAAAATGTTGAAAAGGAGAAAATGCTCAAATCACATGTATCAATAGGCTCTTAGAGTCAATTTCAGAATTTTACAAAGTACTTCAGCTAATGTATTCTTTATAAAGACCAAAGCTATTTTGTACGGTAACGGTGTGCTCACCCACTGCACTACTGCCATCTATGATTAACCAACCTACATATGAAAGATTTAAAAGCCTTTAAATTAAAATGTAACCCCTAATCAAACTAAGAAATTCTTAATAATAATTTATAGTTTTTCAGCTTGACGTGAATTTTCCATGCCACATTACAAACAGCTATTAGATCAAAACAGAAAACAAAAACGAAGTGAAGTTGGAAATTCTTTTGCGGCCGAGATATATTCGAGATACAATCACCTGTATTGTTTCTCACTTTATTTCTTAGTTTGATTTTCAATCTTTCATATTTCTCTTCAATATAAGAGCGCTATGATGCAATAACTGTAGGAGCAGCTGTTTCTTTGTTTATGATCAGGAATAGAAATGGAGCAATTTAAGCTTAGTCTTTCTCTTATTTACAAAATGGCACTGTGCAGTTTTCACCTGTCTGGATGAATATTGTGTGACTTACTGGTGTGTAGGTTTTTGAATTGAAGAGATGGTGGTAACAATAGCAGCTTACCATGGGTTGCACCACAGTTGGTCTGGTTGCAGTAAGTTTCTTTGTGACAGACCCTGAAATGAGAGCTCGCGCTCGGGTGTTTTTTTAGTTTGTTGAGTTGCGGGCCGGCCAGCAAAACACGCTGCAGTAAAACAACATAAGGCCTGTATGTAACCTAGAAACATGAAGTGGACTAGAACAGCTGAGACACAACACATCTAATCCTTTTTTTATTAAATTCCTTAGAAAATGTGTAAAATATTAGTGATCGTAGCTTTAAATAATAACTCTGTGGTGTCATGTTTCATTATTTTCTGCAGGTGCTTCAAACTGTTTTAGCTAAAGGAGTGTTGTCCCCACTAGAAACTAGTGATCTCATACACGTTTGGATACAATCCAGTTTCCACACACTTTTTAGATACTAGAGCTCAGGGCAATCACTCTCACTCTACGTAGGAGTCAGTGTTGTTCTTCAGTCTGTCATTCACTCAGCCACACTATTCAAACAATCAGCCTCCCTGTCTAAACATGCTAATCCACCTACTTCATCCTTATTCCCATGGACACTGGCTGCTGTCTGCCACTGCACTCCCAGTTTCTCCTGGTCATGCATGCAAGCACACACAGATGCAGGCAGTATTGGAAAGGATCTTCAAACTAATACCTGTCGTACATATTGAAGTGTAGATCAGTTAGCACTATAGGGACTGTATATGACATGGGGAAATGGGTGGATTTTCTCAGTGGAAATAAAATACACAGGCTGTCGAGGTTTGTGGTCTTGCTTTTTTTTTCTCATGTTCTCTGGAATAATGGAATAGACATGCTGTAGCATCACTTTATCTTTTACATAAATTTATACACTGGGAACTAATAGGAAAAATGTTTATTCTTGCAACGCTTTCAACGCTGATGTCATGTTGCTGAGCTCAATGTTACTGTATATTTATCTGTGCTGTTCTGTGCAGACTACCAGCATGTGTTGTTCTTATGCTGATGTTTGAATATGCAGCCAGATACATTGTAAGTCATTTGAAGCAGCTGGCAGGAGAGGCCATTATAAGCCGCTTGTTATAAAAGAGACAGCTTTCTTTGGTTACTAAGTTCTGAGTGAGTAATCAATAAATTTTATGTACATTTGATATTGACTGTTGGAGCACTGTAAATGCACTGTTACTGTACTGTAGAAGCACATTTATGAGATGAATGGGGTCAGTTGCTTTTCACATGTGTAATACATTGCGTGTACTGTACAGTAGTTCATTTCCTTTGTGGAGATTTACAGTTATGAAAGCACATAATACATCACATATTGATTTTTATGTTCCTTAACTACCATCTCAAGTTTTTTTTTTTCATTTATTACCATAGACACTTCAAACTAAATTCAATTTCACCTGCACATTTGCGAATGACTTGAACCACTGTTCTATTTTTACCTGGACAGCTTTTCTTTAAACAGAAAGAAAGAAAAAGAAAGAAAGACAGAAAACTCCTTAAGACACGTAGAGGTCCATACATTTCTGTTGTTCTGAAGAAAAATAAAAAAGCGAAAAAATAAAACAAAATAATAAAATAAAACAGAGTATAACTAAAAAAAATAATAAATATAAATTTAAAATTTAAAATTACACATTTAACTAACCCTAACCATGTGTATTTGCTACCTAAACTTGATGCAGATGCCTTTGTGCATAATGGCAACCACATCACGCATAATACAGTCATGTGACACAGGTTATGTGACATTAAGGAATCAGTCATTTTTAATGTAAACATTCAAACATTCATTTTTACTAGTGCTGTCAATATGTACAATTTTTAATTGAGTTATTCATAGTCATAAACTGTGATTAATCACAATGAATCACAATTTCTAAATGACTAGGATGTCCTTGTTGTATAAAGACTACAGTGTAGGAATAAAGAAAGTGTTGTGAGCACAGCTTGTTGACCTCTCTCTGCTAACTACAGAAATGCACTTCGCCTGAAGATGGTACTTCAGACTTGTTGTGAAAGGGC
>OMLM01008957.1:92118-121601 GCA_900302695.1 Helostoma temminkii | reverse complement strand
AACAAAGGTCAAAATGATCAAATTAAACACCATTGCAATTAAAAAAAAAAATTTTAAATACAGAAACAACATCCCAGTATAATCAGTTTAATGAATAGTCGTTTAACACTTTTGGCAATGTGATGAGATGTAAAATAACCTGATTAAATAACTTTCCTATCCTGTCATTCCAATAGAGGGAAACACAGGTTATAACTAAAATACAATTATCCCATATCAGCTATTTGTGTTTTGTGCGTAGTAAAAAATAGCTTGTTAGTAATTAGTAGTTAATAAGTTTTTTCAAAATACTCCTGAGGTACTGAGGTATCCTGCAGTTGTCACTGTTTTACAGCAGCAAGTTTATCGTCAAAGACTTTGTGCATTGCTAAAGTTTGCCTCCGACCATACTTAAAGAGCACTTTTTTAAAGACAAGTTACTCTTGATAACTGATATACATGGGCTTGCACATGTGGGCAGGAAGAACTGGGCCTAGAACCACCAACCTTGCGGTTCGTGGACGGCTGCGCTACCAATAGTTCCTGTTCTGACAGGTTTTACATGACCACTACTCTACTTAAACCTAATAACAGTTAGGCCTACTAAAATGTTTTAAAAATACAACATGTAGGTGACTATGTGTCCTCTAATAGTTCACTGTCTTTTCAGTTTACTTCAGTTTATTCATAGTTTTAATGTTCCGCCATTTTCTACGCAGTTACTGTTCATCAGCGCGAGCAACCTGACACACAAGGTTCACGAGACAACAATACAAATAATACAATACTAATTTTAAGTTATAAAACCTTAATAATCGAGGTAAAACACGTATTTGGAAGCCGATAATCGTTTAAGAATCAACATACTTTAAATATAAACGTTGCACAGAGTCACTCACCGACTTTAAGTTGGAAAGCACCGAAGAAACACAGAAAGTGAAAGAGCAGGAATAAAGGGTGCGGACCTCTTCTACGCGACCCGATGTAACGTCAAACCAGTTTCTTTACTGCTTTAATTCGGCGTTTCTTTCATATGACCACTGCCCTTAGCTGCAGCCTATCCTGCGTCAACCCACAAAAACACTGAAAAAAACCACTGCTTCATTTCATAAGAAACAAAAGTGAAAGTAACGCAGTGCAGACGCGGCCGGAGCAGCAGAGATGGCCGACACATATTCGTTTCCTCTGCTCGTAGAGCTCGAAGAAAACGACATTCCGAGGTTAAAAATCAAATTAGTTAAATACTTTCAAAGTAAGAAATCTAACGGTGGCGACTGTGAAGTTGACTATGAAAATGGAAGCAGGACAGCGATGCTTCGCTTCCGCACAAAGGAGGGTGAGTCTGATAAACCTACCAGTAGTTTACTATGTTATTATGGACAAAAAGGGATGTTTCATCCATTATTATCCTTCTGCTTCTTCACTGTGGGTGATTTTCCCTCCTTCACAGACCAGCAAAATGTTTTGAGGAAAGAGACACACCAGATCAGTTTGGATAAAGGCGTTCTGAAGATGACTGTTCGCCTACCAACAGATGAGAAAACAACTCAGGTAAAGGTGTTTAAAGTTTGCTGCAAGATTTGCAACAGACATACAAAGCTGTCTGCTGTTTTTGGCTCGGTGTGATAATGTCTTTAAAGCATTTTGTAATGTCATTAATGTGTAACCATTGTATGGCCTATGTGAGGAGGTAACAGAAACCTGGTTTCACTTCATTATATCTTTCACTTTCTGGCCTAACATGAAATGACAGTGACAGTGATATTCAGCTAATCCTTATTGATTAATCAGAGTGAGGCAGACTTTGAAAAAAGCATAGAAACGCCAGAAAGATTGTTTCAGTACAGCTTATATCTTCCTGATAATCACGTGAGGCACCATTACCCAGAGGTGTGTCAACAGACTTTGACATGTTTTACAGAGGTGTAAACCAAAAGTACAAAACACATTAAAAGAATTTCAACTTAAGGCATTTCTTTCCTTTAAAAATACTGATGACTTGTCTAGTTGGATTCTTTTTCAGACCAACTCCAACTTGTGCTAAACATGTTGTTTTATTTATTCTACACAGGAAGCTCCATCTGGTGAACTCAACAAACAGTGTAAGTACTATGTAAAAAAGTGGTATTTTCTCGTTTATGGCTGTAACAGCCTGAAACACACGCATACATATAAACTTGCCTTTATATTTTTGTGGGGAAACTGACGTAAGGCATTCTCTAGCTCCTTATCTTAACTCTAACCATCACAACTAAATGCCTAAACCTAACGCACATCCTAACCCTAACCAAAACCTAATTATACTCTTAACCCTAAAACCTAATCTTATCATTTAAAACACTCTTTAAAGTTGTGAGGACTGGCTAAAGGTCTTCACTCTCTAAGGGAAATACACACAACCATTTATGGTTGTGTGTATTTGGAAAAATGTAATGCTACTGTAATGCTACTGTGATCAAGAGGTGTCGGAACATACAGTGCTTTGCAGCATGCTGTGCTCAGCAAGCTTCTGGGCCCATGCTGACCCCTTATCAATGCATGTGGTTGACTAGAATTATTATTTAACTTTATTAATGTTATTAAATATTGAACACTATCCAAACACTTTTAAAGGTTTGTGACCTGTCATCCAAACCAGACTTGGAATGAAATGTGGTTTTAATCAGTGGATGGATACTTTCAGGTGTCCAAAGGTGATACAGACAACCTGTGTGCATTTTGATATCAAAGCATGCTGGTACAATTTGTGCAGAACTGAAATCTATGCTGAGCTTCTGGCAGCCAAAGCACAAGAAGAAGAGTTGGTGTTCCCCTTAATTGTCTTCACCCACTTATAAAAAAATCATTTAGGGTATAGATTGAGAAATGTGTAATATAATTTCAAGAGGCAGTAGCTAGAATCTGGAAATCGACAGAAGCACTCTATCTTGATTTTATTCTTTCAGTCTTTGTTCTGTTCTTTGAACTTCCTTGAAGATAAAGGGATGGGTGCATTAAGCTTCCTGTGCTGTATTTGCAAGAAAATTACATTTCCCATGTGCCGCAGATGATTAAACATGACTTTTCATAGTATTCATAATATTAAGCATGTTAGACACAAGATCCTGACGCTTAGGAGTAATCATGTCACGTCACAAGAAACAGAAATCCATTCTTAGCCAGGATTCACCATAATATATTTAATTATAATAAAACATTAATGCAAATTTAAACTTTAGGCTAATTTAATTACACTGTAAATAACTGAGGTACAATGAGAAGGAGACATAGAGGAAGAAGCACAGCCACAGAAGAGAGAAAACATAATTCAGCTTGTAAAGCTACTGGCAAATAAAATGTGAGCCTAAAGAGTCACTGCCTCTGGTAGTGAGTGAGTGCAGTGAGCTTGATGTGGATATGGACTTGGATATGGCTGCGTAAATGCTTTTGCTATAGGTCCTGGTTGGTCAAGTGAATACTCCCAGGCCTCAGGAACTAATGTCTGCCATTAATTATTGCAGCCAAACCTGTAATCGTAAAGAACACCATGGCGCCCCCAGCAGAAAAAAAAAGGCGCGTTCATGAGCCACAGAAATTCCTAGAAAGTAACCAGGAAAGATGGTCATGCCTCCACACCTCCAGTAGTAATGATTCTGACATCAGTCATCAAGGATCAGCAGGTAATAATTACGTACATGAACATAAACAATACACAACACAGTTTGTATGTATTGGCAAGTGTTGTGAATTAAAGCTACAGCATGCAACTTAAGTCATAGCAACTAGTACCAGACTTGAAATCATTGCATCCAGTTCTCCTTCTTCCTTCTCTGCTTTGCTCTTCTGCTGCCTGGCATCTGCTATGTTCCGCTATGCTCTGCACACCTCTTAAGGTAGTGGTCATTGTGCGCTCTTGTTTGCTGTAAGTCAGGGTGGACAGCTCCAGTCCCTTGTAAGATCTTAAGAGAGAGAAAGGACCCCCCCAGACACACACACACACACACACACACACACACACACACACACACACACACACATACACCATTTTCAGACTGCAGACACCATAACTTAAGACAATGACAAACACAACAGCTTCAGTCCTTAACATCAAGATGCAAATGGCAGGAACAGAATGATGAACAGAGCATTAGTGATCATAATGCTTAATCCTTTGGTTGTCTGCGTCTGTGATCCCGGTGTTGGCAAAATAGCGGTAGTGCTACTTGTTGGCTTCAGACTGAAACAACTATGTCTTATGTCTCTTTTTGACCTCACATATGTACATGAGTGAACACAACTCTGTGCCTGTTGACTTTTGTTTTGATTAGACTTTTTAAATGAAATAAAGTATTGCGTTGAACTGGAAGAAAACGCGGCCTGTGTAAATGTTATTTCAGATCATTTCTAATTATACATTAAACAGTTTTGCTACAGTTTTGAGAAATATTCTTCTACACATTTTATAGTGAAATTATAACCTTATGGTTGACAGCTAAACTAAATAATTTTGCACATATAAATTAGTTAGTTTCAGTTTTGTCCCATTGTTTCTTGTTTGGAATAAACGTTACATGAACAGAAATTTTATTCATGGTTTTCTGTAACTTTGATGAAATGTGAATGTGTGCTCTCACATCTCATTAACAGTGGATGTTGCCGTGAAAAGCAAACCGTCGAGTGCTGCTGAAGGCACACCTGCAGCTGAAGCTCAGACAGAGGCAAAAGGCAGAGATGATGACACACCAGAGGAAGAGCAGTGCTCCACCATGGCTGTTGTGGAAAACACTGACGAGACGTTAAGCCAGGAGTTTTTGGAGATGCTGGTCGAAAACATCATAAAGGGTTCTAGTTTCACTTTGGAAGTTATTCCTCAAATCTCCTCTGCTGTGGTTACTTTCCAAAGTGGAAAAGGTACTGTTCAATAATGTTCAATAATAATTTCCAAAACAACCCAACTCATACAAGTGTATATCATTTGCTAACATGACCATTACGTGAGACAACACTAAGCTTGAGTAAACTTAAGCTTAAGCCAGTAAGTGAGTAGTGATAGATTGCTTGACCACAGTTTTGCAGACCACACAGAGTCATGGCCTACAGATTGCAATCTATGGAAAATTCCTGCTGTTTGCGAGCATAGACCAGTGTAGAATCTGACAAACTGCCGTATTTCATCTCTGAACATTAAAAGGACCATATGGTGTTGTGTTTAAATTCAGTGTTGCTACCCACTGCATCAAAGCCAATAGATTTCTTTCAAAGAAAACACAAACATATTTGTTCTTTACGTTATTTTATGAAAGTGTTACTTACTGCCTTAACTTTCCACCACCATCTCACAGAAAGCACCGACTTTGTGAAAAGATGCCCTGAAAACAGGTTGTTCAAGAAGAAAGGATTATCAGCCCGTACTCTTGAAGTCACAGAACAAGTTTTAGCTGAAGACATAAAAGATTTTAGCGAAGATATCATCCGACTGTATTTCGAGAACGCAGGTGGGGATGTAGAAAATATTGTTCTTAATCAAGAGGAACAGTCTGCCATCATCACCTTTAAAGACCATAAAGGTAGTGCAACCACAGTACTTATTAAATGTTAATTTATGAATGTATAGTTCTAGAAAATGTGATTTTTAATGTGACATTTGTTCCTTAGCTGTTCAGGAAGTCTTGAAAAAGAAGCATCACATCAGAAAGGAAGAGATCAGAGTTTATCCTTATTATAAATCTCTGGGAACGGCCCTCTATGGAAAAGACAAACCTTCACTGAAACTCCCTGCTGATATCTCTGAACCCATTGACGAAGCCGTCTGGAGATACTTACATCGCAATCAGCCAGCAGCAGCGATCATTCACAGTGACTTAGCTAAACACTTCTGTAAGGTAAACTTGAACCAGTCTACTGTCTGCTTGAGCCCTGTATCGTCATTACTGCAGCAAAAAGATGCCAAAGCCATCATCAAAGAGTGGAGGGATGCTGTAAAGTCAGCTTTTGCTCAGGCTATATCAAAATTCAGATCCCTGAAATTTCATCTAGAATCAGAGGCATGGCAAGAGTCTGAAGAGAAGATCAAACAGATGTTGCAGAAGGAGGATGTGGCTGTAATACCTAACAAAGCCAGTGGTGATTTATGTGTGGTTGGCCTTGTGGATCATGTCAACAAACTTGAAAAAACTCTTTCTGAAGTTGTAAACAAGATTACCAAAAGGGTGCAGAGGGAGAAATCCAGTGTAACCCAAGAGATCAAAGTGTCACCATCAACTTTCCACATTCTGTGTCAAGATGGTCTTCGGGACAAGCTGCTACAAGTGTACCCAGAACTCAAAATGTCATATAGGAAGGACTGTCCAGATCTGACAGTAACTGGCTTAGGAGATGAGATAATGGCAGCAAGCAGGGTGATATATGATGCAATGCTTGCATTAAAACGACAGAATTTAGAAATAGATAAGTTTGTTCTTGACTTCTTGAAACATGAAGAACAAGAGGAGCTTACAAACACTCTCCTCATATCTAAGAGGATAAACGCAGCATTTGAGATCACTCAGCAAAGGGTGCAGCTTCTGGCTGCTTCCGACAGTGATCTGAGTGATGCTGAAGACCATTTGGGACGGCTGCTAATATCTCAATACATTGACGTTGAAGATGGCAACGTCCTGCACAAACCAGAGTGGCAGAACCTGGTCAGTCGTTTAGAGAATGCCAACAGCAAGTCATGCAGGAAAATTCAAATACACACAACTGGTCAACAAGTCGTGGTGTCTGGCCACAGGGAGAGTGTCATAAAAGTTAGCAATGAACTGGATGACTTCTTAATGCAGAATGCTCACGTTGAGGAAACAGTTGTGGTTAATTACAATGCCATACTTGAATACATTAAACTTGATACCTCTCAGTTGAAGCAAGTGGAAGACAAAGTGGATGTGTCTTACAGAACGGATTGCATATGTCTGAGTGGTTCTAGAGCTGATGTCACAGTCTGCAGGAGCCTGGTTGAAGACTTAGTTTCTTCTGTCTTCTTTGAAAATTTAAAAGTCGCCAAGCCTGGAGTGAAAAAGTGCTTCAAGGATAAAGAAATGATGTATACTACCTCACTTTTACATGAAACTGGTTGTGTGGTCCAGCTGGTTGATGAGCTTAGTACTGGAAAGGATGACTTAGCCCATAGACAAGTACCAAAACCTGTGTACCAGCTTCAGACCCCTGATGGAGTGGAAATAGCTGTTTGCAAGGCAGACATGTGCAGTTACCCTGTGTGTGCAGTTGTTAACTCAGCTAACCAGGACTTGAAACTTAATGGAGGTCTTTCTGCAGCACTTTTGAAAGCTGCAGGTCCTCAGTTGCAGGATAATTGTGACAGAGAAATTCACGTGAAGAGACAGCTCAAGCCTGGGGAATGTGTCATAACTGATGCAGGGGGTCAGCTTTGTTGCAAAAAAGTCATTCACGCAGTGGGACCACAGTATGATTCACAGAAAGTCCAAAAGGTTCTGGCACAGTTAAAAAGAGCTGTTAGAGAAAGCTTGGGACTCGCTGAAAAGAACAACTGCAACTCTGTGGCTCTACCCGCCATCAGCAGAGGCCAAGGATTTCCTCTCAATGTATGTGCAGGCACAATTGTCAAAGCAGTAAAAGAATACTGTGATGAGAAGTATGATGAAGGCTCCCTGAAGAGCATCCATTTTGTGAACAATGATGACAGTGCTGTTCAAGCTATGGAGACAGCTGTCAGGCAGGAGTTTGGAAATCATGGCATCAGTCATGCTAAACAAACTCAACAGAGCAAAGCCACCAAGTCTCCACTGAAACAAGTTGGATCTTCTGGATCTGACCCAAACTGCTTGGGTCAAGTGCAGACCAATGAGGGCTTGCATATCACTCTCATGAAAGGAAACATCGAGAAAGCCACGGTAATTTTGACTGTTGCACTAAGAGCAAACAGTTCACCTTTTAGATAAACATGACCTGATCACTCTTACAGCATTCATTGTTTAAGAAAAATGTATAATGGATGTGGAAATTAAAACATTTTGTCTACACTATCTTAGACGGAGGTGACCGTTAACACAGTGTTTGAAGATCTTGCCCTGAACAAAGGGGCAGTTTCAAATGCCATCCTTCGTGAGGCTGGATCCAAACTTCAGCAGTTGGTACATGCTAAAAATACCAGTGCAAATGTTGGTGAAATCATTGTCACTGATGGCTGCAAGCTGAAGAGCAAACAAGTCTTTCATGCAGTTTCACCTCATTACGACAAAGGAAAAGGAGCAGCTGAAAAGGTAAATCATTACTATGATGTGTATGAAATGACATAAGTAGTGTTCAGTTTTTGGTAACTCGGTCATCTCTAAAATAATGTAGATTTTTGAATTCTTTGCCATCAATAATAATGTAATTTATGCCTTGCATTACAGATCTTACAGGATATTTTTAAGGATTGTTTGAACAAAGCAGAGGAAACTGGTCTGACTTCTATATCCTTCCCTGCCATCGGCACTGGAAACCTGGGTTTCCCAAAAGACGTTGTGGCCACTTTGATGTTAGATGAAATCTTAGCATTCAGCAGTACGAAACAACCTAAACACCTGAAAAAGGTTGTTATTATTCTTTATTCAGGTGATGCACAGACTATCCAGGTAAGAAAAAGAAATACTCTTTATAGTACCTTTTTCAGATTAATTACCTTACTGACATATCTAAAAGTATTCAGCAGTAATGTCTCAGTGATTCTAGCACTTTTTCTAGCTCTTTTTTATCTTCTGCTTTGCTTTTATTTGTTTATTAATATTGTATATTAATTACCTCTTATGTTATTTCTAGGTTTTTAGTAATGAATTTAAAAAGAAGTTCCCCAATGCCACTACTGGTCCAGTGTCTGCAGGCACCTCACAGAGTCAAGGTAGGCAACATTTCTATGAGTAGATACAATTGTAATGTCATGTACTGTATGTTAAAAATTTTACATTTGCACTCTTAACAACACAAGCAGAATATTGTGGCATGAAATGCTTCGAATGTATGAACAGAATGAAAAAAAAAACATATAGTATGTAATAAAGCTGCCAAAGAAAACGCTATGAAAACGCTTATTAAAATACTTAAATGGTTTGGTAGCTAGCAAAGTATACTGTGTTTCATCCATCAACAAATTTGAACAGTACTGAATCATTTCATTTTTATTATCATCTTGCTTTTCCACTGCTGTTAATTCTTTGTGTCTGCTGCCACAAGGTCCCTTTGCTAAAGTTGCCTCAAGCTCAGGAATGCATGAGACCAAAATGGGAAGTGTGACTATTCAGGTGGTCACAGGAGACATAACCAAAGAGACCACTGATGTCATTGTCAACTCCTCCAATGAAAACTTCTCTCTTAAGTCAGGTAAGTCAGGTTTAAGCCAGGTTTTCTAATGCAAAATAATTCTAATTGAATTTGTAGTTTACAGATAGATAATACATATACATAGTTAAGATGTATTTCATATTTACTGTCATATCTTACTCTCCTCTAGGGGTATCTAAGGCTATTCTGGATGCAGCCGGTCAGGCTGTTGAAACAGAATGTCAAAACCTTGGTATGGGAACATTTCAGCTTTTATCTTTTATGACACTGTAGAGCAATATTTGTGTAATAATGAACTCAAATCTGTAGTCCACATTATAATGTTATATTGTTCAGAAAGGACCCACAGATTACCATGGTTTAAAGGCATTTATTTCCTTTGTCTATATCAATAGCTGCCCAGCCCAACCCAGGCATGATAATGACCCAGCCAGGTAACCTAAAGTGTAAGAAGATCCTCCATCTAGTTGGACAGACAGACACAATTAAAATCAAAAAGGCCGTCCAAGATGCACTTGAAATGTGTGTGAAAAACACATACACTTCTGTCTCATTCCCCGCCATTGGCACAGGTGAGATTTGTCACTTGTACATCATAGTTCAGATATTCTGGACTAAGTTGGAAGTTAAATGGAACCTTTTTTTAAAAATATTTTTTCCTTATTATTTACTTACTTCTTTAGGTCAAGGCAGTGTACAGGCTGGGCAGGTAGCAGATGCCATGCTGGACGCACTAATTGATGTGTTGAGCCAACACACATCAGGACCACTGAAGACAATTCGCATAGTTATTTTCCAACCACCTATGCTGAAAGACTTCTACAACAGCATGGCTCAAAGAGAGATAAATGATGCCACTGACACAAAGGATAAAGTAGGGTTCTGGGGAACCATTGGTTCTAAAATCAAATGTGAGTACAGCATAAAATAATTCTCATATGCATTTATACATAATCATTTTTAACTGTTAAATTTTAATGTTAAGCTTGGAATTTGTTCTTTCAGCATTGTTTATTGGTGGAAGTGCTGACAAGCCTCAGAAAGGAGAAGATTTCGTCATAGAGGCTGTGACAGTAGACCCTGCTTGTTTTCACATCTGTGGTGACTCACAGACTAACGTGGACTCAGCCAAGCAGTGGATAAATGACCTGATATCCAATGAGCTAAATACTTCTACCATTTCAGACAATGCTATCCTTAGCTTCTCTGATCAAGACTACCAACACATAACTGACATCCAGAAGAGTTTGGGTGTGAGCATAAGGACTGAAAGCAAGAATGGCCAAGCCTCAATTACCATTGAAGGACTAAGCAGAGGTGTGCTCAAAGCCAACAATGACATTAACAAGATGGTGAGGAAGGCCATAGACAAGGAGGTGCTGGACAGGAAAATTGAGCTGGCAGGTACAGTGGCAGAATGGCAGTACCAGCAACAAGGGTTTCCATTTCAGAGTTTTGATGCAACAGCCAACTACCACCTTGAGCAAGCACTGGAAAATCAGCAAAAAACTGTTACAGTTAAAGTCCAGGGTCAAGACTACACTGTCACCATGCCAAGTGGACCAGCCACTGACAGCAAGGGATGCACCCTGCAGATAAAGAGAATTGACAAACTGAAAGGTACTGATCGATGGAGACTGTCTGGTGTTCCATAATGTAGTAACTCGCAAAAGTTTCAACATTAATGTTATTCAGAGGAGTTTGTAATCCAAACAATATTCCAAAACATTGTAATGATAATAATGAAATTGTTTATTTTACTAGATGATGACATACCTGAGCACTGGGATCCCATGCCAGCCAACACTACATGTCAGGCCATCCCCATCAAGGCAGGAACCGAAGAGTACAATGAAATCTTGAGACTGTTCCAGGCCTCATGCAATAGAACTGTTATACAGGTAATCTCAACCCATAATGTTTGAGTTATATGGTGCATTTACTAGCAATTACTAAAGCAGAAAATTAGACATGAAGTCACATTTTAGTAGTCATATTCTTCCCTTACACACAACTACTCAATTGTTATTGATTGATGTCTTGTTAGGTTTGTTGCACATGATTGATTTTATATATTTAATTTGCATTTTTTTTATAGAAAAGAAATTCAATTAATAAAGTTAACCCCACAGCAGAATGCACTGAAATGTACTCTCCCCTCCTCTTAGATTCAGAGGATTCAGAACCCTGCATTGTGGAAAGCCCTACAGGTCAAGAAGCGTGACATGGAACAGAGAAACGGGCATCAGAACAACATGAGGCGTCTCTTCCACGGCACCTGCCACACCACTTTGGACTGGATCAATGAACATGGCTTCAACAGAAGTTATGCAGGAAAGAATGGTGAGAAGTTTTTTTTGAAAATGCAGAATTTAATCAGACACTTCCTTAATCTTGATTGAAACCTGAAGACAGTTACAGTGCAACATATACCATTTAATGTACTGTTGTTATTTTTAAACCACAATAAGGTATATTTTTATAATCAATTTGGACAAACCTCAGTGTCTTAATACAGATTTCAACAGAACAATATCAGTAAATCTACAATTTGAAAGTTACCTCCCCATTTCAGTTTTAATTCATGTTTCTGTATTATACCAAATATCTTAAAACTCAATGACTTTCTGCTGCTATTTCATTTTCAGCTGCGTGTTACGGCAATGGCACATACTTTGCTGTCAATGCTAACTACTCTGCAAGTGACACCTACTCCAGGCCAAATGCAAATGGAGAGAAGTTCATGTACGTCTGTCAAGTGCTGACGGGGGATTTCACTCTTGGACAACAAGGCATGATTGTACCACCAGCCAAGAGCACCGGTGCTTTTCAGAATTATGACAGTGTTGTGGACAACGTGAACAGACCCAGCATGTTTGTTGTCTTCCATGACATCCAGGCTTGTCCTGAATATTTGATTAAATTCAAGTAACACAGCTATGCACTGATAAAACAAACAAAAAAAATCTATACTTTACACTGCCTTCTCAGAGTCTTTGCTAACAATCACCCGATGGATATATTTCTTTCAACCCACTTAAGATACTTGGTTCAAATACATTATAGTGACAGGGATTTCCATATATAATAGTGCCTTGAAAATATCTCACAGAACATACAACACAATAATCATGCAAACAGAAACCAGTGAATGAACAGTAAAATGATAGCTCAAACAAAGCTGTGTCAGTATAATGTGCACTGTGTAACACAGTACACAGTTTTTATGGCTCCTGAGAGACTGATGGAAAGTACCTGCTGTGATCCAGAGAATAATGTGATAACAGCTTGTGTGTGGTGTATGTAGTCACTCAGATTAACAACTGCTGGTTTTGAAAGAAAAAGTGAAAGTTAACTGCTGTTCCAGTAAACGAGGCCATTTGAATAAAAGTGAATGTCATTTTCCTGTTGACTGTCTTCTGAATTAAAGTTAATAACTCAGTCTCTAAGTGTGTGTTCAGTTTGTGCATTAAAGCAGCAAGCATAACATACTGATTATTTCTTGATTTCTAGATTTATCGTCCAAAGAAATATAAACATCTTTCCCATCTCAAAATGTTGACCAGTATATTACACCAGAACATGGTAAATAAAGGAAACAAACATATTAAAATAAACAAATCTATAAAAGAACCTGATTCTAACTGCTTACAACTCACCCCACTACACTGACAATCAAGCATTTACCCAGATCTTTAAACAAGAACCTCAACCTTAAACCACCAGGGGTGCTGCTGCTCCTCCTCACTGCTGATTACCTGCATAAGGTGTTCTTAGTCAATCAAAATCAGGACAATAGGGGCAGAGCAGTGGGCCTTGAGAATCGGGTTTATGAACTCATGTTAAATCCTGCCTGTGCTGACAGATATCCCCATGAACAACACACAAACATAACCACTTAAGTTTGCATTTTAACTGTTTTGTCACATTTGTGCATTTGAGACAAAAAGTTTTCCTTGTATGTGAATTTATAATATTTTTTAATTTAAGTGGGTGTCAATAAGAAATATAATTCAAAACATTACATTTCAACTAAATACCAGAAATAATATCAGATATTAGCTTGTCAACCACAAACTAGTGTCGTTTGCGTCTGGGTTTAGCTACATGTGCATTGTCTTGCACTTGCACACTCAATGCCAAAATATACTATACTATAATATTACACTGTAGTGTTGCTCTTGTGAGACAAACGCACAAATGCAGACCAGGAAATCACAGACTACACCACACAGCTTTATTTAAATAAGGTCCCCATGCTCAACTGTCTGGCTCCATCTGCAGGCTGTGCTGCATCTGCACAGCTGCTCCATCCCTGGTGTAAAGATAAAAGGTTGAGATTTGTTTTTGCAGATGAGGGAATGACTCCAACAGTTGATGTGGCCTTGATTTTTGAAGATGAGTACAACCACGAGATAAGACGACAAGAGAAACTTCATAGCGACACAACACTAATATGCATAAATTATGTAAAACAACTGTCGGATAACAGCCGAATAAACAATAAGGCTGAACAAGACAAATATTTCCCAATAATATTGGATTGTTTTTCTCATGTCCTTTTTGCATTGCGCGCATTCTCCACCCATGGGCGCAGGTGTGTCTTACCTGTGCTTTGGAAGTTTCAAACACGGAAGTTTTAAGACTATCACGACTCATTTTACTTCTGCACCCACAGTGAGAGCTGTAGATTTGTTTCTTTCAGGAAGCAAAGCAGAAGTGAGACGCTATATACACAGACCTGTACAGATAGTGAACGTAAACAAGTATTCTGAATTTCTAGAAACCGGGTCCCAGCCTGAGTTCGACCCAATGGCGACCGCCGGACCGGTGCTACCAAGCGGCCAGATGGACGGAGCGGGGCTCGGGGACAACCTGTCGATCCACGGCAGCACAGAGAAGCTGAATTCCTCCGCTGTTAATCGGATCCTTATGGAGTTCCTCGTCTACTTCGGCAGAGCCTTCTTGGTCCTCTACCCGGTGTATCTGACAGGATACCTGGGACTCAGCATCAGCTGGGTGCTGCTGTGCATGGTCATGGTCACTTGGTGGAAGAAGAATCGCCAGTGGAAAGACACCCGGATCGGAACTGCTATCGAATTTGTAGACAATGAAACAAATGTGATCAACAGGGAGCTGCGAAGTGCGTTACAGATGGCATCGTGGGTATGTGTAGTGCTAAGATGTGATTCAGTAACGTTAGTGCAGATTAGGGCAGCAGGTGAACTGCTGTTGAGCAACCAACCAGTAACACCTCAGTCCTCATGTCTCTGTTGATCAGTCTCTGAATTCAAGCAAGTGTGAAACAAGCTTTAAACTGTGGGGCATCAGGTCAGGCTCGCTGTTGACTTGACAACAATAGTTTTATTTGCATGACATGCCAGACATTAGTCTGCACCTCCCATACTTAAGCCAGCCTAGTGCTGTCATTTGGATTTGATTACACCACACCCACTTGAACGGTGACTCATGGGAATCAAGAAGGGAGAGACAATATGAAATGTTCTGCAGGTTTCAGAGGAATCTAACATATTTCAAAATGTATGTATGTATGTGTGTGTATGTATCTGTGTGAGACTGAGTGATTGTGCTATGATTTCAAACCTGAAATACAAGATTCATAATATGCAGAACTCCATTATGATTATAATGCAGGGTTGTGGTTTCTGCTTAATGTAAAAAGAAAAAAGTTAGTCAGCTGATCCTATGTTATGCCACTATACAATATATTCTAAAAAAAGTAGTTTTTGGTAGGTTTTTGGTTTCCATCTATATGAGTACAGAAAGAACCCACTGAAGTTTGCAGGGATAACGGGTGTGTTCTGTTACAGCCCACTGCTTTGATACATGAAGCCTGAAATAGGAACCTATGACTTTAATTTAACCATTGTGATGCTATGAAATGTTGAATATACATTTACATTAGACCCAAATCTCACATCATTTCATGTTTATTTGTTTTTTTAGGTTCAGTTCTCTGATGTTGAGAAAGTTGACTGGCTCAACAAGGTACAAGTTATTATTATTGTTATTATTGTTAATGGAGGAAATGATGATGATGATGCAAGCCATGTATTTCGGTCTTTCCTCACATATGTCATACATGTTATTGCAAATAACTATTATAATTCATACATCGTTGTATGCATTTGTATTTGTCATACGAACTGTCTGTAGCATCTTTAAGGATTAGCTCTGATTGAAATGTTCAGCTAAATGACTTTATATTTACAATTTGATCAAGGTATTTTCACACGCTCTGGGTTGTCATGTGCTCAGGTGTTGGAGCAGGCCTGGCCTTTCTTTGGGATGTACATGGATAAGCTACTCAGAGAGAAGATTCAGCCCACTGTTAGGCTTTCCAACTCTGCGCTCCGAATGTTCACATTTACCAAGATCCATTTTGGACACGTAGTGAGTTGGAGCTTATTTAAATCCTGCTAAATATTTATTGTTTGATTAAATAATAAGTGGAACAATTGCTGGAATCCTGTTTTAAAACATTACAAACTGAAGATGAGAGCTGATGAAGTTTCTTTACAATGTCTCGCTAATTCTAGCCTCTTAAGATCACTGGAATGAAAGCATACACCCATGAAGTGGATCAGAAGGAGGTCATTCTGGACTTGAATATAAGGTCAGTTATTCATATTTTTTGTTTACCTCAGATATGTTACTGTGTGGTTATTGGGTATTAAATGCAGCGCTGTGTTACCTTATAGTCATTTACTTATCATCAGCACTGTTCACATTGCAGTTATAACGGTGATGTGAACATCCAAGCTACTGTGAAGCCACCAATCACAGCTGGCATCAAAGAACTTAAAGTGAGCACTGGATTGTTCTGCTCTGTGAATTCTCATCATACTGTACATGTTTACTTCATTTGTAAAAACTGTTCTCAATCTTTCAGCTCAGTGGGATGCTCAGAGTCATTTTAGAGCCCCTCATTGGTCAAGCACCACTGGTGGGAGGCATCACCTTGTTTTTCATTCGCCGCCCAGTGAGTGTTAACAGAAATTCCTTATATTCATTTATTACTCATGGTGAAATGTGAAGCTCATTGAAATTAACATTTAAAATTATACATTTTCAGACCCTACAAATCAACTGGACTGGTGCTACCAACATTTTGGACTCCCCTGCCTTTGGGTAAGGTTCCGCAGAAACAAACTGTAATAATGCCAATACTTTCTGTTAGAATAAACCCAATCTTAATGGTCATCCAATATTTTGTTTTATACTTATGTGAACAAAGGTTTTTGGCACCCTTCTGTTATAGAAAGAAAAACTCACAATGCTCACTGAAATAATATGAAACTGACAAAAATAATTATAAATACAAATTTCCTGAAAATGAACTAATGAAAATTAGACGTTGCTTTTGAATTGTGGTTCTGCAGAAGCATTTTAGTAAAACAAACTAATGAAAATGGTCTGGAATTTCTGTAATTAGCATCACAGGTTCTAATTTCTAACTTTTTCATCACAAAGTGGCTAAAAAAGGGAATGTGATCTTTAATAAGGACGACAAATACAACTTTTAACTCAGGTCTGGAGCCACAAATAGCTATCATGAACAGCTAATGTCAGTCCGCCTATTTAGATGGTGAAAAGTAGTCACTGTGCTGTTTGGTATCATGGTGCATACCCCACTGAACATGGACAAACATGTTAAAGGATACAACAGATACTGACCCCAAACACAGCTAAAACACCCCATCATGACTAAGAATAAAACAAGTTAAGGATACCATAATTTCCATAATGTTTTATTCATTAGTTTAAAAAAAATTTTTTTTAAATTAAGTCTTCTGTTGAACCACAATTCAAAAGCAATGTCTTATTTTCAGTAGTTATTTTTCAGTACATTTTTATTTATTATTACTTTTTTCAGTTTCACATTATTTCAGTGAAACAGTGTAGTTCACAGTGCAGTTTCACATGCACATTTTGTCCGTGTGTGTAGTCGTGTGGTTGTAAAGTTTTCTGTCCCCTTTCAGTTCCTTGTCTGAGGAGACAATCTTGGACATAATTTCTTCTCTCATGGTGTTGCCCAACCGCATGTGTATTCCCCTTATAGACCAGGTCAAAGTGGACCAGATGAGGTTCCCCCTACCTCGTGTACGTGACATGCTTTGACATTTCCATATTAACTGCATATTGAATGCCATTAAACATAAAAAAAAAAAAATGCCATGCTGAATGACACACTGTAGACTTTTAAAAATTTATATTATATATACAGTATTTACTTTTCATTTGAGACTTCCTGTTGTGTAACATTCTTTTCCTCCTCTGCTCCACAGGGTGTGGTGAGGGTCCACTTGCTGGAGGCCAGAGACCTGTTGGCTAAGGATACATATATGATGGGCTTAGTGAAAGGCAAATCAGACCCATATGCAAAACTCAGAGTCGGCAACCGGAATTTCAAAAGCAAGACCATCAAACAGAACTTAAACCCAGTATGGAATGAAGTGTATGAGGTAGTGTCATTAATTTACTGCAGCCGTCATGTGCATACAGTCTGCTCCAAAAATAATGGAAGACCCAGGCCAATTCATTTATGTTTGCTGTTGACTGAAGACATTTGGAATTAACATCAACGCATTAATATGAGGTGAAAGTTCAGAATTCCAGCTTTTATTTACAGTTGTTTACATCTAGATACAGTGCATTAAGTAATATAGAACATGGCACATTTTGTGTCAGATGATGCAAATTTTAAGTTAACAGAAGCCTTCAACTCAACATTATTAAATTGTTTGTTTCTTCTCTGGGCTTTTACTGCATCCTCTGTTCGTTGTTCGGTGAAACACATGTTGTGTTTCTTGTCCAACCTTCTCTGTGTATGTTGCTCATTTTGAAGTGTTGTATTGGTTACACCTAGTGTTTGTGCAGTACCTCTGATTGTTTGCAATTTGATTATAATCTGATTGTCCGATTGTTAAATATGGGTGATAGGATACAAAAAGTGCAATATTCACTGTTGTTTAATATAAAACAAAACAATCAAACACAAGCTAAAATTCTGAACTTTTCATATATTGATCTTCTGATCTAAAATCCACATGTCTTCAACATACAGCAAGTGCAAATAAACTGGCTATAACTGGGTATATGGATAAATATGGATCATTTAATTGATGGCTGATGACATGTAAATATCCACCTTTTCTTTATTTGTCTGTAGTTCGTTGTTCATGAGGCCCCGGGACAAGAGCTGGAGATGGAGCTATATGATGAGGACACAGATAAAGATGATTTCCTTGGAAAGTAAGAAGCTGCCTGATTAACGGCACACACAAGTGGGATTAGATGCTGTTTGAGTCACATATATTGTATTCATTATAAAACAACCAGTCATCTTATGACTTGTTCTTTAGCATATGTGACCCTTGTTACTATGCCATATATAGCATATCATGTTGCCATAATATTACTTACAGTAAAAAAGAACCAAGGTGAAAATGTCAAACATGCATTAATGCTATCATGTTCTTGATTACTGTTAGAAAAGAGATAAAGTTAATTGCTGTCAACAATGAGACTTAGAGTGTTTTCGTACTGTGACAAGATGACTAAAAAGTTAATGTTACAATTTGACCTATGCTTCTTGTATCAAGAAGTCATCCTGCTCCAGCAATCTAATATAGTAACTTTTGTATTTGCAGTTATTTAAAATGTTGAATCTTAAAATATTTCAAATAAATATACTAAGCATGTTTGTATATTTACTTCACAAGAATTTGGCTGAAAAATAATTGTTAATGTACAATATAATATGAAAAATATGCTTAGATGTGGCATTAGTGCTAAAAGTATAGTGCATCCAATTTAAATATTAATGCTATATCACATTATTTCAGTATGACATGTAAACTTTTGCATTAGGTACAACCTTGATTTTGGGGAAGTGAAGAAGGAAAAGGAAATGGATCAGGTGAGCTTTTATTGATTGTGGTTATGCTGCATAAAGAGATTGCGATTTCTACCTAATGTATAATATTTTTTCTTCTCACAAACAACAAAAATGATTAGTTCCCACTATTCCTTAGGCTTTGCAACAACAGGATTGTTGACTTTTAAATTGTAGTCTAAATCAACATTAAATTAATCTCTCCTGCTGTTGTAGTGGTTCACTCTGGAAGGGGTCACCAAAGGAGAAGTTCATCTCAAGCTCCAGTGGCTTTCCCTTAAGTCCGACTCCAGCCTGCTGAAGGAGGTGACATCACTGTGGCTTACATTACTTCCATTTATATTCATTATCACCAAGCTCTTATTCTACTTGGATGGCTGTGTGTAAGTTGCATTGCTGCGAATAAGTTGTGTAAATCATGCACTGCTGTCTCCTTTCTCTCTCTTCCAGTCTGACAATGGCCTTGCTTGTGCAATGCTTGCAGTGTATCTGGACAATGCCTCAAATATACCGGTAAGTACTCTCTCACTTCTAACATGGACTGCTGTTGTTGAGAGCACATGGTGCAACACGGATAAACAAATACGCTGACGTCTTTGTCCACAGAAACACAACGAGATCACTGAGCATCACAAACATGGGAAGCACATAAAGGAAGGACGGGTAAGTGCTTTTATGACTACTCCAGCTGCCATCTCTCCATGGTGTTTGCTGTAAGAAGCAGACTGACTTTGAGGTCCCCAGACTGTCAGACACTGCTAGTTGATTTTGAAGTGAGAAGAAGTGAGTGCAATTCCTAAAGTAGAAAAAAAAAGAATTTCCTCAGATGTCTATGCAGTGATATTTAATAAACACAATGAAAAATGAAGGAAAAGTTAGTTTCTGCTTATGCACTTAAAAGTCACAAATTCATCAGGCCTTAATCCACTTGCTAGGACTTGAATCACAGTCATTGGGAATCGTCAACTGATGACATACTCAGAGATGATACATTTGCTTAACAAACAGCTCCTGATAGTGACTCACTGAAGAAATAAAATGCAGTGAACTGATTCCCACAAAGCAGAGAAGACCATACATTCCCATTGTCTAAAATGTCATTAATAAATAGCAGTGAAGGGGAACTTGGATAGTTAATAAGATAAAACTGTGACACCCACTGGGCAAAATAGCAAAGAAAATCCCTCAAAGAAACTGAAGAAAGGTTTACCTGACTGAGTAGGGTGCTTAAGCTTTTATGTACGCTACAATTACTGTTTATGTTTTTAATATTTTTGGTAAAAATGTGCTGATATTTCAGTAATGCTCAGTTTTTTATGTTTACTGTCGGGTTTGTATTAACAACTTTTCATTTAAACAAAATACTGTGATATTTCCAGTAAAAAAAGTGCAGTAAATGTTTTTGTCAGTCCACCACTGGTCATAACTGCATGAATCCTGCACTTGTACTGCATGTCACTTCATGAATCACTTTGTAAAATAGCAATACCGTAACACTGACATTTCCATTACATTTATTTCCTTCAGATTTTAGCATGAATATAATCCATATTCATTTGTAATTTGTAAATATACAGTTGTTCTTTTTGATAAATCCAATTAGCTTTGAAATAGTGGTGATTGCAAAAAGACTTATGCTGTTTGTAAAACATTAACATCTATACTAACCCAGTGATCTGTGGTGAGGCCCAGCCTCTCTGCAACAGAACCTGTTTGTTTTTGTTGATAGTCAGTCATGCACAGTATGAAGGGCAGCACACTACCATCACTTAATTCCCTCAAAAGAAAAGAAATGGACTGTTTCAAAATCTAATATTGAAACAGTTTTCTTGTGCTCTAATGGAAAAAAAATCCTGGCAAATATAATTTATTTGAGAGGTATTGTAACTTCACATTTATATTGGTATCTCCATATGAATTGGTTAAAGTAAAGAAAATGTGTAAAATGGGTTTCATCAGTATTTCATCTGTCAGTGCTCCAGTAAACGAGACAGTCAAGTTACTTCTATTTAATTGCCCTTTAACTTAGTCGTCCTTTTGTATCTTGATGTCACATAAAAGCCTCAGTCAGATGCTTTCTGTTGACGCTCCGGGTTACTGGGCCCTGTATTAAACAGGTGTTTCCTGTTTGTCCGGTGCACGTTTGTCATTTCTCGTGGGTGTGTCACTACCAGCTGCTGTTCATGTTGCTTTATTTTTGTGATCAGGATCTTTTCTGAGTTAACTGACTAATTGTGAAATACTTTTGGATTGAATCATTTTTGAATCCATAAATACCTCTGTGGTCACAGATCACTTTACAGTTTCTCTGACTACCATTTCATACACTTGTAACTTTTACAAACAGACTGTGCATTATCTAAGGAAGCTTTTAACCAGTTCAAAAAACAAATAGTGTCCTGACTCAAACTGACGTCACCAGAAGCTGTTGCCTCTGAGTGCCCTCTGCTGGTCAAATTGTAAGAAACAAATCCACGAACTCGAGCGTCGAAGAACACACCGAATGTGTTAAAGTTTAGGTTTCATTTTCCTGAAACTATAAAATGAATGTCAGCCATGTCCCTGCTAGTTGTGGCTACCACTCCCATTCTTCTCTGGCAATAACAAAAGGTTACATATGTTTAGTTTTTGCCTGTGGAAAACATCTGTTTTACATATCCTACTTGGGATGTGTCAGCACTGCAGGGAGTGGAATAGTGAAACTGCCCAACCTGCGAGGCAACAAACTGCCTGTAAACTAACAACATTAGTTTAATCATGGTTACCTTTTTTAATGAGTAAATGCCATGTTAATAGGAACAGGTAACGGCTGCCAAAAGTTGCTTCTATATGACCACTCCCTAGAAGTCTTTTCTGTCAGTTTGATGTCATGTTCATTTAATTATCCAAATCAATCTGACATTATTTCGGTTTTCAAAGGACACACAGTGCAAAAAACTCAACATAATGAGCCAATAAAAGGTTGCACATTTATATACGGTATGATTATTTTAATTAATATGTGTTTGTTTTGCTATTAATATAATGAATGATATTTTTAAAATATGTAAAATAATTATAGAACTGAGCAGTTAGCACCTCAAAGTGTCAGTTTACAGTGCGTTTGATGAGCCTTATTTAGCATGTAGTTACTCAAGCTTTTTTTCTCATTGAGAACAAACTCTTCTGCAAGACATGAGAATACATTACAAATATATAAAAATACAGCAAAACAACACTTCATCCAATCAATCATCAGTTTGCTCAGGCTTTACAATCCTTAGACTTGACACAAATATGGAAATATGAGTGGAGAGGTGAAGAAACGTGACAATTCTACTTACCCCATTAAACTCTGATATTAAATATTTTCTTTACCGATGTGTCCAACTGTGTAAAATGTTTTTAATATTGACACTGACAGAAACATGCAGCGAACATAGACCATCAAAATGTTGACTCTGTCTCATCGATTATCTTGTCTTTCAGCTCACAAAGAGAACTCTCAATCCCAACTCCTATGTGGAATTTTCAGTCGACAAGGATGTTCAGAAAAGCAAGGTACTGCTCTCTTTACAATTTCCTGTCCCTGTTGAATGCAGGGATGTCATGCAACCCTGTAGCTGTCTGCAACAACAACAAAAGAAAATCTACTTCTTGTCTTATTTCTACAGGTTGCGTATGCATCTAAAGATCCAGTGTGGGAGGAGGGCTTCACCTTTTTTGTGCATAGTATCAAAACACAGCAGCTCATTGTTCAGGTTTGTAAGATAATGATTTACTCGACACAAGAAACCTGATGTGAAAACCGCAATACATAGAGTATGTGGTCGCAGACAGGACAGTTTACTGTTATGATCATGGTGTAAAGCGCAGTACTGTGAGAAAGTAACAATAAAACTAGAGCTGTGTCAGTTGGTAAGATATCTTCAGGAGCTATAAATTCGATTTTATGTTTTTGTGGCTCAGGTCAAAGAGCACGAGAAGAAGAATCAGCTCGGAGTTCTAAGCCTGCCCCTGAGTCGCCTCCTGAACACCTCCAACATGATGCTGGACCAGCGCTTTCAGCTGGAGCGCTCAGGAGCAAACAGCCAGATCAAGTTAAAGGTCACTCTCAGGGTGAGTGCAAAGAAAAAGACATTATACATTGTTTAAATTTGCCTTTTTGCCACCATCTTTTTAAGTGTTTACATATTGCCGTTGACATTAGCTGTGTCCTCAATCCCAAAACAGATTCTCAACATAGAAAAGCCTAAACCCAAGATTGTAATTGATCCTCCTCAACAAGTCAAACAACAGAAACCACAGACCAACCAAACAAGCTCTGTACCCACTCCCTCTCCTGTCACTGCGGCCTCCTCTCCACCACCTTCCCCTAATAATATCGCTGCTACCCAAGTTCCATCCCAAGCTGCATCTCCAATCAGAGCAGGTGACTCCCAGAATGGCTCTAATGGAGAATTTTTATCTCAACGCCGTGGTTCCTTCCTGGCTTCTGAAACGTACCAGTCATCTCCTTCCCTGTCAAGCATGCGTCGGTATGACTCCCACAGCCTGCTGTCAGACAACTCCATCGCTTCATCGCGTTTTGACCTGTCAGAGGGAGCCATGTATCCAGAGTGAGTCTAGATCTTTGTTCTGTGTTTGCCTTTGTGTTGTTTTGAGACTGCACTTAATTTCTATAGAGTACAGAGGGTCATGAACTGAACTAAATGTCCATTACTATAGGGCCATCAGGAATCATCAGGGTTCTTTTGGGGAGATCCGCCTGTCTATACGCTATGCCAACCTTAGACACAAGCTCATCGTGCTGGTAGATGCTTGCAGGTAAGGGAAGAAACAAAAAACAACTTCATTAATACTGACAAGGTAAAGCCAGCTACCGTACCAAACTTACCATATGTACGTGTTGCCTACAGGGATTTGTTCCCATGCAGTGAGAATGGCACCGACTCTTACGTTCGCCTGTATTTGCTCCCTGATCAAACTTGGAGACACCGCAAGAGGACACATGTGAAGAAGAAGACGATCAATCCTGTCTTCAATGAGAAGTAGGTTCTGCTTCTCTGTTTGCCAATGTGCTGTAGCAACATAAAGGTTGAGAGGTTGTTTCTTCATGATCTTCACAGGTTTGAGTTTGACGTGTCACTTGAGGAAGCTCAAATGAGAAAGTTGGACGTGGCTGTGAAAAACAACAAAATGTTCCACACACGGGAGAGAAAGGACATTGGAATGGTAGGTTCTGCTGCTTGTGATAGAACATGTCTTTTTATTTAATTCCTCTTTTTAATTAATTGCTACACTTTGTAACTTTATCCAAAATAATGGACTGAATTTTCACATTTTCTGTCCACAGGTTATCTTAGATCTTTCACAGATCAATCTAACCATAGGCGTCACAGAATGGTATGGGGCACAGTTTCTACTTAATTGACCGTTTACTGACTTTTTCTCCATAGATCCTCTGTGGTTAATGCAAAGTTTAGAAATGTATCAGAGGAAACAAATGGCAAACATAGTTTCACTATACTTGTATTAATAATGTATTTGTCTGTCTCTTAAGGTTTGAGCTCACACTTCCTGGTCTGAAGAAGTCCATCTAGGAGGTGGTACTGTTGAACCTACTGTATGTTGGCAGCTTAAAGACAGCTTCTCAGCTCATACATATTCCTTTGTCTTCCTTATCATCGAGGATCAGGTCTCGGTTTCCCAAATGTATGTATCCTGATGACCAAATGACTGTATCCTGAAGAGTGTATCATCACTGGTACATACTGTACAGGACAGTTCTACTTACAGTTTTAGTTGGATTTAACAAAATATCCAGAATAAATTATAAAGGTATATCTTGAGTGGATGAATTGCATCACATAATACTTTTTAACATGCTTTAGTATCTGATTTTAGTATGTAATTTTTTTTTATAAAAAAGGAATGTTTATTTTAGATTTTAGGTTAGACTTTGGGTTCATCTGAGGTAAAGCTATCTTTTATATTTTTATGTAAATAGTTGTTTTTTTATTTAGAGAAATAAAATGAAACCAAGTCATAGTGAATGTTTCGCGTATTGATGCATAATGACACCTAGATGTTCACAGCTGTTCGGGCAGCTGAGCAGTTAGCAGATCTGACTCCTGGTCCTGAAGTCAACTTCAATTTCAATATTTAAATATTCCAACACAACTTTTATGAGTGGCCATCGCATCTGCTTCTAGGAAAAAACATGTTTTTACAACACATGCAAGCTTGTAGTTTGGTCGTGTTTTTAACTTGATATTGAGATGGCTGTCATAAAAATTACTATTAAAAGAGTATTTATTGAATTTCACATTAAACCAAAATAAAAAACTACATGAAACCATTTTATTTCATTAAAGCATGTAATATAACATCTTACAACCATCAGATGTTCACTATACATGTTGTTTGACTTACTGTAAAAAGTTGTGCCAGTGACTGTAGCCTGCAGACTGTGGTCAAGGCTGTAGACTCCCAAGATTATTTATCTTTTGTAAATTATTCAGTAGCTGGAGAATTTATGAAAATGTTTTCAAAGTGACACTCCTGTCTAAATGATTTTTTCAAGATTTTATGGCAAATAAATAAATGTCTTTGATCACATAACATGTTTTTTGTATTACCTGCAACAGTTGCCTCTGGCTACCAGAAGCAATGGACGAAAACCTGAACTTTATGTTTGCTGTTAAAAGTTAAATCGGCCATTGTAGATCTCTGACAGTGCTGTGCTCTCTGATAGCAGGAAAATATCTAGCTCTATAGACATAAGTTGCTTTCTGTACCAATATCAACATTTTGATCTCAAACTATTGTTTAAATTTCGCAAAATTGGCTATTATAGCAAAAAGTCAGTCTGTGTTGTGCCCTCTTAATGTACTGTCTCAATATGTTACAATGACAATTTACATTTCGAAAATGCATGCTGCTGGGGTGAAATGCATTCGGTATTGACAGGCATCCGAAATTCCCAATAGGTTTTGAACGTAGCATGGATCTGGCGGGGTTGTACCACCCAAGTCACTCCACCTTCCCGAGACCACCTCCAGTACTACTTGAGATTAACAGCATACCTTGAGAAGCTTGAGGTGTTCAGCACAACAATTAGAAGTGAAAGTTACTCTACAGACAGTTTCTCAAGTCACGACTAAAGACGTTTTATCCACTGTCATATTTTTGTATTGTTTTATGGAAACCCGACAAAAATGAAGCTATATCTAGTTCTTCAGCTGTACCGAGTGACGGTTCATTAGTCGCTCCCGCTAGTTGGTTTACGCGAGTTCGCCGTTGCTTCCTTAACAACCACCCTAGCAACGGCAAAAGAGTTAGTGTTAGCATATGATAACTTAGCACACCTGCCAAATGAGCTTAGCAAGAAAGAAGACGAATTTTATAGATAGTGTACCATTCTTTACACCAAACACCCCACAGGTAAGTTTAGCAAGCAACAACTTTAATGTAACGGAGGTTGGGCAATGCCTGTATGGCAGGTAGCACGGTTAAAACTTGGAGCGCAAGTTTTTACCGTGCTACCTGCCATTTAGGTTAACGGGTCAATAATTGTCACTTACTGTATAGGTTAACGTTTGCGTAATGCCTAAAAATACTTTTTATACATTGCAGTTTACTATGTTATTCGACTGCGTACTTCTCACCTAAACACAACAAATTTATTTTGGCTACTTAACCTATATTTATATTTATTTATTTATTTGTGAAAACTGTTTGGTTACCTCTTCTAGGTTAACAGAAAACAGCCGTGGATGGAAACAAAACCTTCATTTTCGCTGTATCCCTCGCTCAAGACCTCAGGAACGGTAGCAGGTGTGAGAAGTGGGTTCAGATTTTGTAATTAACTTGTTTTTCACTAATAACAAATTTGGTTTTATGCCAACTTAAACAGCAGAGTTATGACCCCTGATGGAGTTGTATTTTTTTTTTATATTATTGTATCATTGTTTCTAATGTAATGTGTGCAGCAGGACATGTGTTGAGTGATGGGGCAGGCAGTAGACCAAGTAAAAGTTATGGCAAAAGCCAGACACTGCTCCCAAACAGAAAGGCAGTCCCTGGGACCTCCAAGTACTACAGCAGTAGCCGCACAAAACTCTGTGAAAAGAACAAGAATCTTCGTGAAACTCTTGTTAAATTCATATGGTGAGTTGCTATATTTTTATTTTTATTTTTAAATATTCTCACCTGTCTCTTATGACATTTTCATTAATTTGTTTACTCAGTAACCATTAAAATGACATGATGAAGGCAACTTTGTACTCAAATCCATAACTAAGACCACACCTCTGCTATATTACCATGCTGGGAGCAGAAATAACTCCATACATGTAGCCCATGTTGCTGTTTTTTTCCTTTTTTTTAGTCAGCAGCAGGAAGAGGAGGATTCCAGCTCTCCACAGAGTTCTCAATTTGCAGCAAAGGATGACAGTGAAATGGTGAAATGGAAAATGTCATACCATATATTATATCACAGGTCCTCTTTTGTTGTGTACAGAAAGATCACTTGAACAAATTGTGCCACTATTCTTTGACACAATCTTTTAAAGACACCTGATATGGTAGCAATGCAATCACTGCTTTACTTGTTTCAGTGTTTGCAGTTACTAGGCACATCTTTTTGTGCAACTCTCTTCTTTACTACTCAATGAGATTATATCATCAGCTCATGTAGACAGCATGGAAAATTGTTATTAACTGTTAACATTGACCACTGGAAAAGGAATATTAACAATAATAATCATATACACATTAAAGTTTAAGTTCAAGGTTAATCTCAATAAGATCCATCATGTAGATATTTTGTATCTTTCAATAATCATTCATTCTTCATTGTCACCAAGAACAATCAGTGTCATCAATGTTGTTTATGAACACGTGTTTACCATTAATATTAACCAGTATTTATGATATTTTGATTTGTCAGAGATATAACTACTATATACAGAAAGGAATAGACCTCGAGAATGTGTCTCCTTTGGAAGACTTTTGGCTAGAAAACATTTTGACAATGGTTCCCTACCACCTGAAAAGCCTGAGTACAGCACTGGAGCTGCTACTGCATGAGATACAGGAGGACTACTTGCTCAGCGTCAAGGCAGCAATTGGTATTTTTTTGTATTACCCCAATATTCTTGTTGGATGGATAATGGATACTGGATAATTTTAAAATCATAAAAATGGTGTAAGACAGTTTTGTCTGTTGTTAGTTTTTAATAGAATTTATTTGTGATTGCAGTGAAATATACATTCAGAAAAAAAAGTGATGAGGATAAAGTAAGAGATCTGCCCCCTCACAGACTCGAGTAAGTTATTACTTACGTGTTTATTTAGTATGTGAGGAGTATGCAGTGCTTGTATATAAGCATTCTATGTAGCATGGCTGTTATGGCTATGTTTTCCTCTGTACAATAAAAACCTGAGTTTAAATAAACATTGTTGAGGAGGCTTTAGAAATATGAATTATATATATTTGCAAGAGGAAAGGTCCCTCTTTTGTCTTTCACTGTCAGATTGAAGGTATTGCCAAAACCATGGAACAAAGATTTTGTACATGCACAAAAAAGAATGAGAGGAAAGCTTCACTCTATCAACCCCACTATGCTGCATGTGCTGTATCTTTGGCATGTCTCTTACAAGTAAGTATGCTATACACACACACACACATGCACGCATAATAATAATAATTTCATCATCTGCAGTGCCATGCAACACCTATATTATTAAAAAAATGTTTTCATGGTTTTCTGACGTTTCTGGTACTACTGTATTATACCAAATCATATACCCCTGAAAATACCATACAGTTTCTGTAGTTAAGTCCTGTTTATCTCCTTCATCTTTCCCTTTTGGATCACCCATTTGCAGAGATCTCCGTCTGATAGATGTAGAGGAGTTCCACAACAGAGACGAGTCTATGGAGCTGTCTGTGTTTCAGAAAATCGTCACTAGACATATTGATATTGCCAGAGGAATCCTCCTCAAAAGGTCAGTGCACATTATCAGTTCATGTTTAGGTTTGGAAATGTTTGTCTTTGTAGAATGGATATACAGATAAATTACAAAGGAGAGATTTGGGTAAATTAACAGCATGTATCTGGCTGATGAAGTACTGTATATGTTACTCACATATTCTCTGAATAGAAGCTTTTATGTGATTTTATTTCTGTTTTCTATATCAGCTGGATTCCTGAAGTTCAAAACATTTACTACGAAGGGTGCAGACACAAGCTGGTGCCTGGTTCTAGAGACATGGCCAAAC
>OMLM01008957.1:61025-91881 GCA_900302695.1 Helostoma temminkii | reverse complement strand
GGGCATGGGAAAATTTTTAATGTTGGGCTTGAAAAACTAAATTCTAGATTTTGACCTACATAAACAGAATGACAATTACTGATGTCTTTTTTTCTTGATTTGGTTTGCTCTTTACAATCTTAGCAGTCAGAGCGAGCCTATGAGCACCCAGGGTTTGTCCTGCATCTGATCCTGGAAGACAGGGACATCAAGTTTGAGCCTGACTTCAAACTTTATGAGGAAGCCCTTCTCAGTGTGTATGAGTTAATTCTAAGGGCTATCAACATGATACCTCGTGTGGAAACCAAACTGTATCCTGAATGGGTAAGAAGAATTGTGTGTTTTTGTGTGGTGTCTGAAACACGCTATACGAGACAAAACGGCTAAGATAGGTCAAAGTTATCAGATTTTGTGTTGGCACTCTTGTATTCCCATTTTGCTGTTAATTCATTTTGCTGTAAATTCTATAAATTAAGTTTTAGATGTAACACAGCATTTTACCATTGCGTATTAAGATAGTTTTCTAATGCTTTTTATTAGTAGTAGTAGTAATAGTAGGAATGTCTAATGTAGTTTTCTAATGCTGATACTCTTTCCCAATGAGTAGAATAGCTGACATACATATGAATTAGTAGTCCTTCTACTTATGTTGCACATTGTGTGTGTGCTTAATATTGGCAGTTAATGGTAAAAATGTGTTGCATCTCTCATTGTCTTTTGCCACTGAACAAAATATCTACCTTCATATTGTTCTAGCCAGGCTCTCAGTTTGGGAGCTTTCTTAAGCCCATCATCCTGCCCCAGATCCTTGAAGCCCAGATGGAGGAAGTGCGCAGGGTGTTCTGGGCTGAGTGTGTCAGGCCCAAGGAGTATGTCCACGAGTATGATAAGTACGCCACGCTGGTATCCAAGCAGGCAGAGGAAGATGTAGAGCAGTTCCTCAGTGAGCAGCACTCATTCCAGGAAATTATGGTAGAGGTGGTACACTACCAGCAACTTGCTGACCAGATCCAGCACACATCTTGCAAGGTACCTCAATAAGGTGGCCCAAAAGTAATATATTAAGGGTCCAGAGTTTAGACCATTAGTATGATACTAATGTCTGAAAAAAGGAGAATATGCCCAAATTTATTGAAATTATTTACACTTGCCAACCGATTTTCAAGGATTTAAGGTATAGATAGATTTGCCCTTTAATCCATTAGCAGTTACCAGGAAGATGGCTGACTATGTATATTTGAAAATCTACTGTATGTCTGTGGACATTTTTGAAATTCTGATTATTGTGTTCCTGACCTGTACTGTGGGCTTTAGGTGGTACGCCTTGGCATGTTTGAGGTACAGTCCTACAAGCTTATCCATTCACTCATCGAACGTGCTCAGGAGCTACAGCAGAAACTGGTGACACGCATGCTACAGGACCATAAGGAAATCAATAAGAAGTCAGTTGGTTCACTTTTTTTTCACGGCAGCAGCATATTTTGTCTGATCCATTTCAAAATGACATTGAAAAGTTGAATAGTTGTAAATAGCTGTTAATCTTAAATATACTGTTATGCATAGAAAGGAAACAATTTTATTTTAGATTCTACATTCTACTGTAGCTCTGTCAGTCCCCTGTGGTGCTACTTAGCTACAGTGCTGTGTAGATGTATTTGCTGCCTTCCTGTTTTTTTTTTTGCGTATTTGTCACACTTAAATGATTCAGACCAACTAACAATTTTTAGTGTCACACAAAGATAATCCGAGTAAATAAAAAAATGCAGAAACTGCACAAAATGCAGTTTTTAAATGATGATAATGATTTATTTATTAAGGGAAAAACATGCCCGGCCCTATGTGAAAAAGTAATTAATCCCTCCTTGCTAAATCATGAATGAACTGTGATTAGCAACATTTTTTGGACAGCTAAGTTCATTTTAACTCGCCACACCCAAGCCTGATTACTGCCAGAGCTGAAAGAAATCACTTAAATAGTAGCTGTCTGACAAAGTGAAGCATCTCAAACATCTCAAAGCAGAGAAACAAAGTAATTGACATGTATCAGTCTTGAAAGGTTTCTAGAACCATTTCTAAGGCTTTGGACCACAGTGAGGACACAGTAATGGACCATTATCCACAAATGGAGAAAGCTTGGGACAGTGGTGAACCTTCCCAGGAGTGGCTGGCCTAACAGGAGTACTTCAAGAGCACGGCGACGACTCATCCGGGAGGTCATAAAAGAACCCTGAAAAACAGCTAAAGAACTGCAGGCCTCACTTGCCTCAGTTCAGGATTCAACAATAAGAAAGAGACTGGAGACTTAAAACTATCTTAAACCTTAAACTATAACTGCATTTCATAAAAATAACATCATATCAACAGCTAAACGTTGTGGTGGGGGTAGTGTGCTGGTCTGGGGTTGCTTTACTTGGCATTATTGATAGAACAATGAATGCTATTATTAGGTTTAGGTGGCAAATCCTTTCTTAAGTCAGACCAAGCAGGTTTGGACATTTTTTTTCCCTTAATAAATGAAATCATCACCTTATATTTACTCAGGTTATCTTTGAGTAATATTAAAGTAAATTCGTTTTATGATTTGAATAATTTAAGTGTGACAAATATTCAAAGAAATAAAAAATCAGGAAGTTGGCCGATACTTTTTTACCGCACTATAGAAGCCCTGTAATAATAGGACTGTAAATGTGTGAAAGCCTTTGTATATGTCAAATAATCAGTTCTCTTACTCTCACAGACTCTGTGAAGAATTTGAAAAGATTGCAGAGCAGGCACTAAGTACTCCACCTAACACACAGAAACTAATGGAACTTAAGGTAACTATTGTGCATTGTTACAAAGATCTACTTGCAGGTGTGGTGTTCTATGTATATTTGTGTCAGATAAAAAATCCAATCAGACATGTTGTGAATTTAAGAGTTTTATGTTTTTGTTTGTGTTTCCTGTGATGCTGGGCTGTGAAATGCATTTGGGCTATCATAAATTTTAGACAGCAGTAAACCTAAACTAGTTTTAATTGTAATGTTTGTATTTAAATTTAAATAAAAAATTTTTAGATGTAACTATTTTGCTCTGTGAATGAAGCTTTATACTGTTGTATGTTGCCCTGTGCGCACAGGCCTACATGATTAAAGTGGAGACCACAGAGATGCCACTGCTGGAGCAAAGATTAGTAGACTCCAACACACAGCTGTGCTTTCTGATGGACTTCGTCAGCCTCTCACCACTGGACATGAACCTCAACGCAGAGACCATCCAGTGGTTTAACCGCATGCCATCCATCTTTACAGAACATCAGCAGATAATTGCTGAAAAGACAGAGCAATATCAGAGTGCCCTCAAGGTCTGAGTTGCTTTCTATTGAATTGTCGATCTTGCTTGAATGCAACAGCATACTTTTTCATCTAGTGTAAACTGTGCCATTATGTAGTTAATGCCAAGGTGTACAAAGGTAATTGCTAGAAAATGTGTATGTGTCTGTAAATTCACTTATTCCAGAGGCGCCGTGTGTGCTTTGTGGAAGAGCTGGAGAGCTATAGTGCACAGGTGGAGGAGTTTATCACCTTTGGTGAACTGGCAGATGTCAGCAAATACCTGAAGAAAGCCCAGTCTCTCAGTGATAAACTTGAATTAGCCATGGGAAAGGTACGTGAGGAATCAACATCAAGAAAAAAACCTCACCCAAAATCATATCTAAGTACAGAAATACTGAAGTGTACTCCTGCAGAAAAATATGTAACATTATATGTAACAATATGTAATTCAAGGCTCAGTCAATTATATAATCAATCACTGACTTTAAAGTGGAGGCAGTATATTATATTAAAAGGTGTTTCTAAGGCTGAGGAGACATATGGTAGAATTATAACCTGTCTAACAGTTTAAAGTTAAACATTGAGAAATTACAACCTTGTAAAAGTAGAATTCAAGTAACTTTCAACAAAATCTGAGAAGTTATACCCTGGTCAAAGCAGAATTTGTGGCAGAGCTGTATTTGATTGCATTGGATTTCATAAGTGTACCTAATGAAGTACACAGTGAGTGTACATTGTATTGGAATTACAGTTTGTGAGTTCAAGCATTTAACCACTAGAGGGCATCATTGGCTTTAATAATAACTCGGTTACAAGAACTAAAATAGCTTTTTAAAGTGTTTGTCATCCAGGTATTGCTATTAATCTACTTATCAATCTGTGTTTATTTTATATCTCTCTATTTTTCCTCTATCCTAACTTCTCTCCCAACATTTCGACCACTCTGGAAAGATTAATGATTTCAATCTAGAGGAGGAGGCCTATGGCTGGTCTGTTTCTCAGTACCCACAGCGTAAGAAGATTGTGGACAGACTTGCACCTTTTCTGCGTCTTTATGAGACAGTAACTGATTTCCTGGATCAGTATGAGCGGTGGCTCCATGGTCCACTCTCTGGTGTGAACCCTGACAAGGTATGAACATTTAAAATTATTTTATATTGAGGGCACAAAAACGTGGACAGTTTTGGTGACACAGAATTAAGGCGTTGTTCTGACTTTCAACATACAACACCATAAATTTGTCATTGTGCCTTTAATTATGCCCGAAAGTTGAGTTGCATTTAGATGTGGATGTTGGTTTGATCATGGAAACCATTTAAAGTTGTTTGTTGTTTGAAGTCAGTTTTAAGCTGTTTGGAAAGGTGTATAATAACAGTATAATCCGATTAACCAGCAGAATAAAATTAATAATCCAGTTAGAGTGTAGTGTGTGACAATAACTATCAGTGTTACTTTCATAAATGCTGCCATTGCCTCTTACAGTACTATTGCTTCCACCGCAACCAGTAATGGTAATGCTGCTATGACAAGCACATTTGGTACAGTACTTACTCTCACCTGTCCAGAATCTCCATAGCAACCACCCCTTTAATCCTAGGGACTGCCTTGCAACACCTTATGAACAAAGTAAGATACCATAGCAAACATTTAGTAACCACCTGATACCTTTTTCGAAAATAGCTAAAACAGCATAACCACGAGGTGTTTCTATAGCTATAGCAACCGCTTAGTGTCTCTCTGAAGCAGCCTAACAGGCCCTGCAAACACTTTCACAGCTCCTTCCTGTTTTTCTTCAGTTTGACAGCTTTTTTCTTTGCTGATTTCTTTTCCATTTAAATGTCTCACTTCTGTCCTTTGTTCATTAGTCTCTCACACATATTTTCATATGTCACTTGGTTAATAATAATTAATTTTGTATAATTATATTTATTTAGTTGGCACTTATTAGTTTATAGTAATTCTGCTTATTTACAGTATCTTTGTAATACAAAACCCCATCAATATAGGTAGAGGGAGATGTTGGGAACTATTGGCGCACTTTATACAAGCTGGAGAAAGCCTTCACTGAATGTCCCAAACCCCTGAACATAGCTACTACTATCAAGGCTAAGGTGGAGGATTTCAAGGAGCACATTCCTATGGTGCAGGTAGTACTCTTACGATCTGTAGTTATCTGTTGATGTCTTTGACCTCAGTTGTTTTGTTGCTTTATCATATGTTGTAAATTATGGTGCATTCTAATACAATTCTTTGTGCAATTCTTCATATTAGGTGTTGTGCAACCCGGGCCTGCGTGACCGCCACTGGGAAGCCATGTCCAAGGTGGCCAATCTCCCTCTGCAGCCATCTGATAACCAGGCATGTGTGACTCAGTTCCTATCCATGCACCTGGAACAGCACCTAAGCAGCTTTGAAGGCATCAGTGAGGCAGCAAGTAAGGAGTACTCCCTGGAGAAGGCCATGGAGAAAATGGCCAGTGAGTGGGACGACAAGGAGTTCAGTCTCCTAGCCTACCGAGAGACAGGTACCTTCATCCTGTCCTCTGTGGAAGAAATTCAGATGCTTTTGGACGATCACATTATGAAGACACAAACTATGAGGGGCTCACCCTTCATTAAGCCTTTTGAGGTGCAGATACGGTAAGAAATTAGAGCATTTGCTTGGGTATCATCTTGATTAGCTTGTTTGGATGACCAATTCATAATTATTGTGTATAAATTAGATAGAAGAAAGATTGCAGAGGCTCAGTGTTGAGCTGCAGTCCATTACTAGTCTATATAGTGCCTAGCTTTTATGTATAAATGTAAATATCATTTCCCAACTACATTCTCTACAATTGTGAACTTATTCCAATTTGGAGCCAAAAAGCTGTGTAGCACTGGACCTCAGCAAACACACTGATTTATATTCATAGGTGTTGATTTATGTTTAAATTGCCTTGATTTCTGGACAAAACAGACCTGATACCTCTACATGAAAACCTGAATTGTTTGTCTCAGTATTATAGTTAAAATATCTCTGTAAATCCTGGAAAACGTGTTTTCAGTTCAGCATATGTATAATTCATTCACTGTTTTTAAGTTTTTATCTCCCTCTGAGTTCAGCAAATGATACATATTCCTCATCCTCTGTAATTCGTGAGATTGTTGCAATATTATGTTGCTGCCAGGCACAGTTTGACACAGTATTCCCCGCAGACTTAAAAAATATATTCTGTTTGATTCAGCAGGATGTTAAAGCAGTTACCGAAATGTTAAGTTTTTGATGAACTTTCTTTGTAATACAACATTAAACTTTATAATGCCATTATCTAGCATTATGGGTGGGAAAGAATAACATCATGGTGAGCATAAAGAAATCATTTTGTCAGTGGCCTTTACAAAGTACTCTTTGGGCGAGTCCAACCAACTGTCTCTCTGAATGGAATATAGGAATATAGGACATTAGATAAAGAATAATGCAAATACACAACTATGATTTCAAAGCCCTTTTACTATTTGGTAGTGATAATTCTCATGATTGATTTTAGAGAATGGGAGACCAAATTGCTGTTACTCCAAGAGCTCCTGGATGAATGGTTAAAAGTGCAGTCGACTTGGCTTTACCTTGAGCCCATATTCAGCTCCCCAGATATTATGAGTCAGATGCCTGAAGAGGGACGACGTTTCTCAGCTGTTGACAAAACCTTTAGAGACACTATGAAGCAAGTGTTTCTGGTAAGTAGTTTGATTTCATGTTGTTTTCTTGAGTTTGATTATGCTGCTTTATTATTGTATCATTACAACAATATTCATTAATGATTAAAGACCATTTTTGATGCATTGAACTCTCTGTGAAAAGGAATGAATTAAGAGATGAGACTATTAAGTGAATCGGTCAACTAATGCATTCCAGTAGGTGGAATCTGGGGGAGCATCTATTTTTCTAGTCAGATAATGCCAAGATTTATGGAAGGTATTTAGCTGGTCGTGGTGCTGATGCTAATGCTGGCCAGAGAATTTTGCAATGCACTTGTTAACACACACAAATGATAAGCTCTTCATCTGAATCTTTTGAATATGCATTTTCTTTTTTATGATGTTTTATCTATTTATTTAGTGTAAATCAGTTTAACACTAACAGATGGGTTGTCAAGGGAGCACTCAGTGTCATACTTTCCAAGACAAAAATTAAAAGCCAAGAGTAAGCCCAAATAAATGTTGGTTGAATAAACATCTAAGTTTAAGAGCAACATAGTAAACAGCTCAGACCTACTATATTACTTGTTAATATAGTGTACTCACAGAAGTATAATCAGAGAAAATCATTACACAGGGCTGATTTGTATAACAGCAACTGACAACAAAGAGAGAGAAAGAGATGTAAACAAGAGGCACAGGAATATATAGTATAAGCAGGACAGAAAATAGTGTTTTGACAGAGCTATTGTAAGAAGGGAAATACAGGGCAGAAAAAGAGAGGAACTGGTAGAAAAAGGGTAGAGAGTAAGGCAAAACAACAGAACGAGCATAGAACGCAAGTGTTACACCAGCATTCTCAAAGAGTTTCCAAAGGGTAATTGGCGTCCTCAGTAGACCTGAAATGAGACACATCAATTTCGGGCAGTGTCCTCCAGAAAGCCCAGCCTGACTGCACCATCAAATAGAAATTATGGATTTTGTCTGGAAGGTGCAGGGCTGTTCTGAGCCACAAAGAAAATGAGGTCACCATGGGACAGGGAGCCTACACACACAGATGCGTATGCATACTGTCTAGCCTGCTGTGAGCTTCGTACAAAGTCTTATTGTGACACAAATTATCTGTGTGCATTGTATGCGTTAGCACAAATTTTGGTACAGTAGTATTTTACACTTGCATTTGCACTTTTTAGAAAATATTATTGTAACTCAGGTTATACTGTGTGCATTCATTTTATTTTATTAGATCAGTTAAGATGGAATGCTTAGACATTTTACCGGCAACGAAGCATTGTTTCATTGTATTGTATTTTGTACTAAGAACAAAAATACATAGTTTCTAATTTAATCAGAAAGCAAATAATGCATTTGATGTTGGCCTTTTCTACCTGAGTAAACATGGTATTATGTAGTTTCAGGGCACTGAACGTTAAAGATAGTCATAGTCAACATTTTTCCAATTAAATATATAGGAAGCTCTTTTACGTCTAACTAGCTTTTAACATTTTTAAATCAGAATTACAGTCAGTTCACAAGGATGAAAACTGATTGAACTGTTTACATTTAGTTTATTTTTATCTTAATACTCAACATGAACCTTCCACCTACCCACCCTACCCTCTTTTAATATAAATAGTCAATTAAATTGTAACTGATTTAATTCATTCATTCTCATTCATACCTGTTTTCTACAAAGTAATTTGATTTTTCAGTGGCAAGGTCTTCCCAAGCAAACCATAACCAATGTTGGCCATGACCAACAACCATAAAATGTTTTGAGGGAATAGTCAACTGATTAAAAACATAAAAATGTAAAATTTGCTGTAGCTTTTGGATATTCTACAGTAAATAATAATGTGAAAAATTTCAGGGACTTTGGAAATCTCAGTGTGTAAAAGTCAAGGAAACTGCTGTTTTATGTGTGGCCTCGTGACTTAATTCATGCTACTGAGATGAATGAACCCACATGGGCTCTGGAGAACTTGTATCCCAAACCCTTGAGCATAGGAGAACCTGAAACTGAAAAAACCTGAAAGAAACTGAAACTATGTTTCATAAGGATGAAGCCACGCATCATATTTATGTGGAAATATAGCTGAATTCTAAACTTATCTAAAACTACTATTACGATCTGAACTGTTGTCAGCAATGGCAATATTGCTGCTAAATGTGGCTACTTTGGACGATCTAAAATATAATAAAACTTTATTGTTTTATTTATACTTTATCATATAATCCACTGTATATTCTGGGTTATTTAACTTGTTTTTGTTAACTAATAATGCCATTTTTGTTCTGCCAAAGGTTCTGTTTTCAGTATTAATGTACTTCTTCTTCTGCTTCGTCTTCGGCTGCTCCCCTTAGAGGTTGCTACAGCGGATCATCTTACTCCATTTCACTCTATTCTTTGGGTCTTCCTTCATGTCCTCTTTTAGCACATCCATGAACTTTCTCTTTAGCCTTCCTCTTCTCCTCCTGTCTGGCCGCACCATCTTCCATCCCATATTTTCTGCGTTCCTCCCTTGCTAGAAAGAATTGGGTCCAAATCCCCCATCCGGCTGGGTGCCATTCTTTGTGGAGTTTGTATAGTCTCCCAGTGCTTCTGCAGGTTCCTCCAGGTACTCTGGCTTCCTTGCACAGTCCAAAGACATACAGTTAGGTTAACTGGTGCGTTAATGTGAATGGTTGTCTGTCTCTATATGTCAGTCCTGTCCAAGCTGCCTCTTGCCCAGTGACAACTGGGATTGGGGGAGAGTCTGGGTCAGGGATTCCCAAGACCCTTAACAGAAAAAGTGTTGAGTATAATGTATATAGGTATGGATGGAAGAATATTATCTGTACTGTGCTCTTCTTCTACAGTAACCAGTTTATTGCAATGTATACAATCTTATCATTCTAATTTACCATACATTGTAGTTCTGTAGTAGAAAACACACTCCTCTGCATAGCTTCCACTGCATCAAACACTGAAAATTAACCATCTTGAACTTGCATAGTATAGCATGGGTCATCAGTGCACAAACCTGGAAACATCTGAGTGTCAAACTACCACACAGCAGCTTCTCCAAATCACATTAGGATGTAATGTTTTTGCCCACACTGTGGTCGACAGATCAGCCACTGGGAGCTGCTCAAGATCCACTGATGTTCCAGAATCATGCAGCCTCCACATCTCATCTTCATTTTCTTCCCTTGTTTTTATTTGCTGCCTACCTTAATGTGTCATTTATCTACAATTGCATGCACATTTTCAGGATAAAAACAGGACAAAAATCAAATAGACTTATTTTGATAAACCTGTTTCATTTTAACTATGCAGCACATCACACCCTCTTCCCCTTCTAATGAGCTGAGGAAGGGAAAAACAATTGACCCTTTTGAGCTTGTGCAATGATGACTGACACATTGTTTACTAATGCACTGATGGATTCACCCAGTAATAACATCATAAGAGTCAGAAAAGAATATCTCAGTGAGATTCATGCTCCTGCTGACATAATAATCTGCAAAAAGTGCCTTGAGCATGCAAGATGCTTTATGCCATGGGTGTGTAGTGTGTGTCAGTTGTGAACAAAGAAAACACTTTGTTTAGGTTATGCTTTTTCCCACACAGATTGCAGTCCTGCTATTTCAGCTAGGGACAGTTCTTATGTGCAATTCAAGCCATCTGTTTAGGGCATAAAAATTAAATTATCACACATAATACTTGCAGGAGAACATTTAGTGTGCTTGTGAATAGCTTCCCATTGGTAGACTGAATGCAAGCCTCTTATTCCGTTGGCCTATTAAAGAATGTGCCAGAATGAGAAGTGTGATGAAATCTATGAAAAGCTAGCATTACATTTCATTAATCAGACACCCTTAGTCAGTGTAATTGTATGGACCATTGAAACACAATCAAATCAGGCATTTTGTCTGTGTATCTAATGTTTTGATGTGAGTAATGAGCTTGTTAATTCAATGTAGCCTTTGCTACTCACTGCATCAAAAATGGTTTTAATCTCCCATTCATGCTATTTGTTTATTAGTTTGCATTATATGCTCAGCCCAGAGGGAACAAAAGTCACCATGGTATGAGGAACAGCCTCTGCCTCATCTTCAGCTATCCTAAGAAATCAATAGTAATCATGAGAGATCAAATATAATTACTAGAGAGATAGGCTTTGTGATTCCACAACATACTTTTGAACACAACCCGAGAAGATAAAGTCTCTTTCCTTGAGCCTGCTTTAAATGGACAGTGATCCCATTACAAAGCTGAAGCTGTGCTAAGAAGAAATACTGTTCATTCTCTTCTTTGCTGCTTTTCCTACTTTGATTATAGATTTTTCCGGATCGTCTGCTACTGTTAAATTATTTGCATTACCCATACTGCCACTTGTTTTTTACACTGTTATAATTATTATACAGATAATGTCCTGTAGAGTTGATTTATAGTTCAGGATATTTTGTGACAACATCTTAATGGTATGTACAGTAGGTTGTTTTGTCTCAACGGTTGATATTCAATTTCGCTAGGAGATGTGAAGACTTTTGGATATTCACTTGTGTGGACATGTAAAGCAAAAACAGGGTCAAGGCAAGTTGACAAATCAGATCAAACAAAGGTGAAAGCGCATCAGTATTTTTGTAGGCTCACTATTACAAAGATCAGTTGTTTCACTGACAGGTCAAACATTTTTCCCTTACAAAAACTACAATTTATTTTAACAAATGTTGAATCGCTTAGATTTTTTTTTCATGCAATGTAAAAATATATATAAATTTAAAGTTTTTAGGTAGGGTGAGTTGGTCTTGATTAAAGTGGCTCTGCATTTTGCTTCCTCCTGCTTTTTTCAGTTCCACTCAGGGATCATATAAGGCTGTGTGCTTCCTTTCAGAATCTCCACAGATTTTTCATGAGCAGGTTCAGGCCTTGAGGTTAGAAAGACTTTTATTTAGGCACTTCCTGGAGCTGACAGTTCCAGAGGATATTAAATTAGTGTACAGACAAGATAATATCAGAGCCAAAATATTTCATATGTGCTAGACGGGCCTCAGGTGAAATCTCTATTACTGTCCCATCATAGATCTTTTTTTTCGAGTGTGTGAAAAGTGCCTAACTGTGAAACACAGAGTGGATGTTGCTGGCATATATTGCATTTTTGTCTTACCTTTAGGTTAGCAGGGACAACACTTGAAGAAAATAGGAACCCAATAACAAGACACATTTTTGTATCGCATGCTACTTTGATAAAAAAAGCAGTATATATGAGTTTTCTTTATATCATGGCATTCAAGACATTCAAGATTCAAAGAGGTGTGGAAATTGTAATTTTATCATCACCTGTGTGCACTCAGAGCCACAAAAGTTGTGTATCCTTACTGAGGTGTTAGGAGTTTCTAATGACAAAAACTATATTAGTACTGTGGGTGAAAATTTGCTGTTTTCTCCTATCTGTGGTAGGATAAGCATGTGTTGGCAGTGATATCCATCAACAAGCTGCTGGAGAAGCTGAAAGAATCAAATGAGCTTCTGGAGATGATCCTTAAAGGTCTAAATAACTACCTGGAGAAGAAGCGTCTCTATTTTCCACGGTTCTTCTTTCTATCTAATGAGGAGCTGCTGGAAATCCTCTCTGAGACCAAAGACCCCACAAGGTAGACAGGCATGATTTTGCCCACAAATACATTTGAATCATATTAATCACTATCCATAATAACTTGATGACATTGGTGGTTGACTGTAGTTGGACTAATGGTCATGATTAGCAGCATGTTGGTTTGCGCCTAGTAGTTGACTGTCCATCAGTACCCCACTGTAAAGGAGCTTTAAATGACTCAAAACCGGCCTAAATATATAGAAATTTGATAATAAACTTTACCCTAAACCATCCTCCTGTATCACAATATGTAACAAATATTAATAATGTTAGTGTAACATATTGGGCCAACAACATGAATATAATTAAACCAGCTCTTTTATGTGCACAATACATTCTTCTCTTCAGCATTGTTTCCGCAAAAGCCAAGCCCCCACTGATAACCACCTCATGTTTCATTTCACCCAGGGCATTTGGTTAATAATGAATGTGATTCCAGACAAAAGATGTTCTAGCCTCTTCCTCTCTTCCTGCTATTTCTATTTCTTTCTTCATTTGCACTATGCTACCCTTTGGTTCTCTCTCTGAATGCTAGGAATGCTCATCACATTAATATACATGCACACACTCATCAGCTCCTCTGTAATAAATGCATTTCTGCAGTGGATGGGCTGGCTCTTTGGGCCATTGTAGATGGCAGTGTAATGTTATGGTGGTACAACATCCAATGTAAGCAGCAGTGTTTCCTGTTTTTGAAATGAATTTGACCATCTGTGTGGTAATTCACAATAAGGTGGGAGCTTCATTCAAATGGTGCAGTGATATATTGGTTATATATTTGGTGGAAAACGTGTCTTAAACCCATGACCAAAAGCACGTCTATTTCTGATGCAGCGCCAGTCTTCTGTCATTTATTAATTTTGAGCTAACTAAATATAAGAAGCAAATGTGTAGCAATGACATAATTGAATGTTTTTTACCTAGTCATTGCCTGATTAGTAGTATTTGAATTAGCATAGTTAGTTAAACTCTACATTATTTTACAGTATCCACAGCTAGTGGCTAGTGATTGTGCTATTACTCATGCCTGTCCACTGTGTTAACATTTATTAAACATGCAAATGACACCAGGCTGCTACAAAGTGATGTCATACAGTGCTGTTCAAATCAGACTGGCCTGTCAAGGAGTGGTATTTTGTTGTTTAAGTGGGAGATGCAGAATCATGTGGAATTTTTGCAGCTTAAATATCCAGTGCACTAGTGCCTCTTTTCCAACATTTTATGCTGCTGCACATACATGGCCCAAAAGGCAGCCATGCATTCTCTGTGCACAAGATCTGACTTAATGGTCCCTAAATACATTGCTGGATTAGCGAAAGGCTTGCTTTTATTTTAGGCATTTAGCTATTGGTATACCACTTAATTTGAATACTGCAAACGCAGCTCCAGAAACAAAGATATGATATGTGGAAAAGAAGAACAATGTTGATCAATGTGTGACATTCAACAAGAATAAACTTATAACCTAAACATAGATTAATGAACCACATTTAACAATGAAGAAAATAATGTAGCTTTTCTGTTGATCCCAACAGTTCACTGTCTCTGGGTCAGTTCTCTAGGGGGAGGAAATATCAACATCCATCCTACAGTGTTGTTTTAATGCGGTCTGAAATTATAAAAATTAAATTTTTATACATAGGCACCTTAAGTGTGTAGTAGAATCATCATTTGTCTGATCCATAAATCCATGTCTGATCTGTGTATATTAATCATTTGTGACATTTATGTGAGTGGGTGTACTTTGCAACCTGATACTTTACGATAAAGCCTGGGCAATATTGTGGCCAGTATAACACTGTTGATTTGAATGGAACTAGATCTGTATCATCACTTATAATTAGCTCATAAAATGTCCACAAAATACCACTTATGACTTTGAATCTCCGATCAGATATACTAACATTAGAAATTAGATATCTAAAATGATTGCTTTTTTTTTCTTGTTCTCTGTCAGGGTGCAGCCACATCTGAAAAAATGCTTTGAAGGCATTGGTAGTGTGGTGTTCACTGATGTGCTGGACATAACCCACATGAAGAGCAGTGAGGGTGAAGTGGTTCAGCTGCTGGATATCATTTCCACCTCCAAAGCCAGAGGCCAGGTGGAGAAGTGGCTTCTAGAGCTAGAGAATGGCATGACTGCCTCGCTGCATAAGGTGTTATTTTTTTTAAGAACATGTATAACTATATAAATATACTGCACAGATAAAGGTTGACAAGAATGACCTTTTATATATCCAGCACTATATTTTTTTCATTCTTTTCATTTACTGTCCTTGTAAAAGAAATGGCAATAAGAATATGTTCTACCCTTACAGTCAGTGTTTGCCACCAAAGTTTTCTTCTTATCATCTAATATAACAATGAGTTACAGTCTCTGTCCCTCTGTTGTAGGTAATTGGGGAGGCAATCCAGGCGTACCCCAAAGAGTTGAGGATTAATTGGGTACGTGCTTGGCCAGGCCAGACTGTGCTTTGTGTCTCACAGGTCTACTGGACGAAGTATATACACGAAGCCATCAGTTCTGGGCAGAAGGTGATCAACTGTTCACTGTAATGTGTATGCATTCTGAATTAGGCCACAGTTTAAACATGTATTTGATGTATTTTTAATGGCATTAGGCAATTTGTATTGTTGCCTGGGATCATTCATGTGAAAGATACTGTATAGCTCAGCCCAGTTCACTCTGTTTTGGAGGCATTTCAAGAGTTCTCAAATGTTCTACTAGTCATTTAGACATACGAAAAGTCCATCCACTGCACACACAGTTTCTAAATTTTGGTTTAAGTTTTTGTTTAAATCATAGTTAAACATCCCTTTGTTGTGCACCAGACAAAGATTTACTTTATTCTGTTGATAAACAAGTAGGTCATTATGTTTTGCAGAAAAACATTACTTACTGTACAGTGTACTCTGAAGTTTCATGCTGTCTGTATCAAAGTTGTAAGCATAACCATAACATACTGTATACTGCACACAGTACCATCTCAGACAAAGCATGAGATCCAAAACAAAAGATTTAAAAGGTTCCCAATATAAAGCTTTATCTTTCTTAGACTGACTGACAAACAGAATACAATCAGATAACCTTTAGTGAATAAGCTTTATACAGTAATGTCTCACCTGGCGACGGTTTCTCCAACCTATCATCTAGAACAATTCAAAGTACTTAAACTTTAAGCACAGCTGAAGGACTTTATCTTTTCAAGCACATAGCTATATGGAAGTGTGGGCTAAACAGCTGCTGTGAATGGGAGTTACAGTGAGAATGAGTGTGAGTGAATCAGATTTGTTACATCTGTGGCTTATGAACTGACAAATCCTATTTAGTTGATATAATCAGCAGATATCTACTGCCATAACCGCATGTTACATAATACTGTTTTATAAAAGTGGAAAGAAATCCCTTGTATCTCAGTTAGACTTTTCTTTTAATATCCCTCAAGACACCTCATAGGCTAAAGACAATGTCCAGCCGACAACTCCACTTATGAAGGAGGGAAAATTGTGGTATCTTTCTCATGCACATCTTGCAGTGATGGACTTTGTTACAGGGATCAACTTTGTGACCTTCAGTTTATGCTTCTTGATAACATCCACTCTGTCTTGACAAACTCCAGCATGCTCTGTTGCTGTATTTTGACCCTCAGGCCCTAGATTCCTACCTGGAGCGGAACAACAGGCAGATTGACGACATTGTGGCACTTGTACGTGGCAAGCTATCTAAGCAGAATCGAGTGACCCTTGGAGCCCTGGTGGTGCTGGATGTCCATGCCAGGGATGTGCTGGCTACACTAGTGCAAAAGGAAATAAATGATGAGAATGACTTTGAGTGGCTGAGCCAACTACGCTACTATTGGGTGGTAGGTTTATGGGATAGGAGATTTAGTGCGACTCTTTCCTGAGCCATTAGGGCTAGGAAGTAACCACAGAGATCACTGAAGGTGATAAGTACATTATTTATTTACATTTCCATTCATAATATTGAGTGATTTACCTCTGAATTCTCCACCACACTCTGTGCAGGAAAATCACCTCCAGACTAAGATGATCAATGCTGGTTTGCCTTATGGTTATGAGTATCTGGGCAACACACCACGTCTGGTTATAACCCCACTCACTGACCGCTGCTACCGGTAAAGCTACCACAGAAACATCATCAACAGTTGACTATATGCATACAGCTAAATGTGTTGTCCATCTAATCATTCTATAAAACTAAAGTTGGAGATCCAATAGCTCCATATGTTTCTAGTACAGTACCTTTCAATCACCTACCTTGTTACTCTTTCCACACAAAACTCTTCCCTTATTCTTACCATGTTTAAACGAAGGAGGAAACACATCATCAGTTACTAGTGTTATTGTAAAGCTAAATCTTTGTGTATGTTGTTGCTAAGCAACTGAGACTTCTTCTTCACTGTGTACCTAGAAATAATGTGGAAATAATTTCTGATCATCATACCAGCTTGTTTGTTCAAAGTACTCCCCTGGTAGCCACTAGGGCAATTTGCCAAGTTTCTAAAAACTACTGCTACAATTGCTCTGACTACTGTTCCCATGAGTTGAGGCTTTGTTCTCGTTGGCTGTGAATGGCAGTTTACTTATCACTGTGTGTGGTTACAGTAACAGTAATTGCATTGTAATGTTTTAGATTAATGTTCTATTAATATAAGTTATGAAATTGCATTATAAACAACAATAATACTGAGCCAGATTCAGTCAGTTAAAACATTTCCTAATTTCACTGTTAAACATTTATTCTTGCATTTATTATGTCATTAATTTGACAGATAGTGTAGATAGAGTTCAGATGACAAAAGACAAAAGATATATATATATATATCCTAAATGCAAAACCTTACAGAAATGTTTAAAATAAAACTGTGTCTGCAAGCCACACTTAGCACTTAAAAGCTGCCATCATTCACAATACAGTCTCCCTGTGGTAAGGCTCTCAAACACATCAACATTTGACTAAATATTTTGTCAGCAAGCTGGAGTGAACCTGTTCTGAGATTTTCATTTCAAGATCGTGTTGCATGAGCTTTGTCCTTCTGTTTGTTTCAGCACTTTGTTTGGTGCCCTCCACCTCCATTTGGGTGGGGCCCCTGAGGGTCCAGCTGGCACTGGAAAAACAGAGACAACCAAGGACTTGGCCAAGGCTGTGGCCAAGCAGTGTGTGGTCTTTAACTGCTCTGATGGACTGGACTATATTGCACTGGGCAAATTCTTCAAAGTGAGTGAATTACTAAATGTTTGTACAACTAATACACACATCAATGACAATTTGATAAGCACTAAAACACTTCTTTGAAAAATATCTTGTAATTAATTTAGAGGTAGATATTCCTACATGCTTTTGCCCTCTGTGTAGTGTAGGAGTGTTGAATATTAAAATGTATCCTTTCAGAAATAGTACCGTTGATGGCTCAGTCATTGCCCCCCCCCACCAGTTGATCAGTGTGTGATTACAGTTATGTAGGAAGTCATGAGAGCCACTGTTATTGAGTGCAACAATTTACATTGTTTAACACTGACATCTTACTTGAACTTCCACTGTCTTTCCATACTGAACTAGCTCACATACACAGGCAAAACCTGCTCATACATGCTGTTTAAAATCATATTAATGACTGGTGCGTGTGTGTATGTGTGTTATGTTTGTGTGTATCTGGAAGTGACAATATGTTGTGTGTACGTGACCAGGGTCTTTTGTCCTGTGGAGCTTGGGCCTGCTTTGATGAATTTAACCGCATTGATTTGGAGGTGTTGTCTGTGGTGGCTCAACAGATTCTCACCATACAGAGAGGTTTGTGCTTTTTTACCATCCCGGTTTTCTTTCCCTTTGATCTTTGCATAAGCTGGCAGTGTGTCAGAAATAAATTTGGTGTATTCTCAGCAGTTTCAAAATCTGACTACAAAGAAGTGCAACATTGAGCTAAGGCAGCTTGTGTAGGCTGGGCAGCAAAACTTCAAGCACAGCTTTGTTCACTGCAACACAGAACAATCTCCTACAGTATGCCTGCTATAGGCATCAAATGGCTTGCATCATAAGATGTAAGAGCCAAGAGGGTATAAGGATTTTTTTAAAGATTGAAGTTTGAAAATGGTTTCTGTAGGCAAAAACAGTTGTTCTTAGATTTGTAACTTATCTTGGTCATAGACATATATGTTGTACAGATGTTGAACCCTTCTAAAACAAATTAGTTATTAGAGGCCAAATAAAATTGATTTGACATGATTTGTCTGACTTAAGGCTTCTAAGCCTTTGGCCAAGCGTTTGCATGTATACTTTTCTGTGCAATGAGGTATGCACAGACCTGTGGCATGTTTGTTATGTGGCAAACACATTAAAAATGCATCCTCAGGGTGTGCTCATTACAAAAATTGTCCAAAGAGGCAGGAGCAACCTTAAGCTGCAGTTGGAATAAAACACTGCAGAACAATTAACGATTTGCACCCCTTAATAGAACAGACATTTTGGCACATTTCTACTCTTCACCTATCAAATTAATCAAAATGCCTAAAACAATAAGGCAAAAACATAACATGCTGTAACTGACTGATGGCATCTGCATGTTTAGGGATTGCTGCCCACACTGAGATGCTGGTGTTTGAAGGGACAGAGCTAAAATTGGACCCCTCCTGTGCTGTATTCATTACTATGAATCCTGGCTACGCTGGACGCTCTGAGCTACCAGACAACCTCAAGGTGCAGGATTGGAGCTTATTTCTTTAATACATACAGTAACTGAAGATTTTGAATTAATTGGAAAACAAGCATTCTGCTTGTCTTAAGTACAATTTTATGATTTATGACTTCAGCATTACTGATGTCAAAATTGCTGAAAGAAACTTGAGGAACAAAATGTCCATTTACTGCAGGCTCTGTTCAGGACTGTGGCTATGATGGTACCGGACTATGCGATGATCGCAGAGATTGTGCTCTACTCATGTGGCTTTGTGACAGCACGGCCTCTGTCAGTGAAAATTGTGGCTACATATCGACTCTGTTCAGAACAGCTGTCCTCACAGCATCACTACGACTACGGCATGAGGGCTGTCAAGTCTGTGCTGACTGCTGCTGGAAACCTCAAGGTATCTGAAAACAAATTCACTTTGATATGATGCGATTCTTTGTAATATATCAATGATTACAGACTCTTATTGTGACAGTTTTGAGATCTTAATAGATTTCTTTTTGGGTACACACATTTCAATAGAGTAGAAGAATGTTTGAAGAACAATAAAAACCAAGTAGTAAAAAGAGTGCCTAATTGGGGTGTAACAATTTCTCTTGCTTGGTGTGTTAATGAAAATAATGCTGCAAAAGTTAAAAGCCAATATCACATACTGTTGCGTATTTTGTCATCCTCAGAACACATTTGGCTATAGTTTCAATGCAGAAGAAGCAAGTGCTGGAGTTACATATTCTGCTATTTGAACTGGATTCACAATTCAAATTTCCTTTATCCCACCCAAAATGTGTGTTTACTCTACAGGAGTAATCTTTCAGACACAATAAGGAATGTTGGCCAAACTACAGAGAGCAGAGCATATATGTACTTGATTATGCAGTAGTTGCCACTTTTGCTTTCAGAGAAAAAAGCAAATATCAGTGGGCATAAAAAGCATCAGTGGGTAAATGTCAGCTGTTGATTTTAGCGGCTTGATGCACACATTGTTGTTCAACAGATTTAATATACAGTACACTGAGCAGCCACAATATTATAACCACTTTCCAAATATTGTGTAGATACCAAAACAGTTCTGATTTGTTGAGGCATGGATTCTACAAGATCTCTGTATTTCTCTGTAGTGGTATATGGTGCCAAGACATCACCAACCTATCCTTTCCCGGTGTCATCTTATCCTTTCCTGGTGCCATCTGTTCCCTAGGTAAATGATGCACGCAGTAGACTGTGCACATGATGTAGAAAAAAATGTGATTCATCAAACTAGGACACCTTCTTTGATTGCTCCAGGGTTCAGTTCTGAGGCTCACATACCCATTGCAGGCACTTTCAGTGGTGGACTGGGGATGGCATAGGTACACTGATCAGACGGTGGCTCACAGCCAAAGCTATGAAGCACTATGGGTTCTGACACTTGTCGATCTTGTTGGTAGCTCTTACGTGGGATCTGTGGGAACACAATTCAGCTCTTGTTATATTTGCACAAATCCTTACGCTTGTCCATTTCTCATGCTTCCAATACATCAACTTTAAGAACTAACTGTTTACTTGCTGCCTAATATATCCCCCCATTTGACAGATAATCAGTGTTACAAAGTTGCCACTTTAACTGGTTTTAATGTTGTGTTTGGTCAGGGTAAGTTTAGTTGAAACATTAAACTTTATATCTTTTTAAAAAGAAAAGTTTCTTAGGTAAATGTATAAGAGGCAGAGAGAAAGTGAAACTTCATAAAATCTTAGCTGCTTTTTTTTTCGTGTGTGTTTTCTACTGTATTAAACATATGTTTTTCTCTCCTTTTCTGCTCCTTCTCCTTGGGGGCGGGCTTGTTGCCCTGCAGCTCACTTTTCCAGAGGAGAATGAAGACACCCTGTTGTTGAGATCCATAATTGATGTCAATCTGCCCAAGTTCTTGAACCATGATCTGAAGCTGTTTGAGGTGCGATGGTGTGGAGCTCCTCATGCGATTAATAGAGCAGTTTACATCAACTGATTTTAGCCCATGTTAATTCCTGTCAGTTTATTTAAAATGTTGAAAGCTATTTTAAGTGTCTTTGAATCCAAACAATTGTTTCCATTGTACACTATGTTTATTATATAAGTATGTGTATATGTGTTCCCTCCTACAGACACAATATTCCTTTCACACTGTTTTCCACTGTCTTTACCTTTCCTTCTCAGGGTATCACCTCTGACCTCTTTCCAGGGGTCAAGCTCCCAAAACGAGACTACAGCATCCTGCTGGAGGCCATCGAGGAAAACTGCAAACACATGAACCTTCAAGTTACTAATTTTTCTGCTGATAAAATCCTGCAGATCTTTGAGATGATGATAGTGAGACATGGTTTCATGCTGGTAGGTGAGCCCTTTGGAGGAAAGACCAGTGCCTATCGTGTGCTGGCAGCAGCCCTTCATGATGTCTCTGAAAAGGTATGTTATCATCTTCAACCAGTAAGTTGTAGAAACACGCAGAACACTATGTACTTCATCTGTTGACAGTTCAAAAATAAATAATCAATAGGTTGCCTGGTAGGTTGAAAAATTTTGAAATTACAGTTCCAAGAACACGATACTAATGTATTTCTAAGCTGGTAAAAGAACCACAGAGTGACAGCCAAAGAGCTGATTAAAACAGTCATGGTATCAATGGCAGGACACCAAGGAGGAGGCCTTTTAGCACACCTGAAACTTGCTAAAAGCGACCACTCAGCAGTACTACTGGGAAAATGTGTTGTAGATAGATGAAATGAAGATAGACGTGTTTGGGAAGAGCACATAGCACATCTATGGCATATAACGAGAACACACATCATAATTTGGGCTTGTTTTATTGCCTCCGGACCTGGGCCACTTACCATTGTGGGGAAAGCAAATTAATAAAGTTTATCAAGAAATCCTACAGGATAATGCCACAGTGGCTGTCCACGAGCTTAAGTTCAGAAGAAGGAATGACCTGAAAATGGCTGATTTGATGCAGTTCTGTAAGAAAGAATGGTCCAAACTTCCTCCTGGATGTTGTGCAGGTCTTTAGTTTTTTGTGTCCAATAAAAACATGAAAGATCTTGACTGTTTGTGTTTTATCAGCTTAGAAATAGTGTTTGTTGATACTTAGTTGATACTTAGTAGTGACTTTGTGATCTTATCTTGGCTAGGATAAGATCACATTTCACTACTTTATGCTTGCAACTATACTTCTGATTTAATATAATGGCAGCAGAAGTAGATAAAAGTGTATTTCAGGCCTCAAATTGTATGTCAGCCAACTATAGTATAGATCTTAATAAATTCTTTGTGATATTAAGCTTTGATCAATGCCTACTTCAACTCACTGTTTTCTTGGTTGCATCAGTTGTCCTTGAAATCCAACTTATTTATTGTGATCATGTCAGGTATTAGCCTTGTCAACTTGTCAAATATTTTAGAAAACCAAGCCTTATACTGATAGTTGACTATGCATTTTTTCATTGTATTTCATTATTCCTTTAGTTAAGAGTCCTTGGGGCATGAACTTACTCAATCTGTGTTGTCTAATATGTATGATGTGTAAACCCTTCATGTCAAGAAAAAATATGCTTTACACTGCATATCCAAGACTTATCTGTGCTACACGTTTGTCCCAAGTAAACACATCCATCCGATTTGTCAAAGCTGTAGTCTTTGTTTAGTAGTTATCGATCTCACAGAAAGGAGCAGAACTGGCCTATTGTATTTACATGGCTGAGAGGGCTGAGAGGCATCCCACCAAGGAGACAGATGAAGGCCTGCTGATGAAACGCCTGGGAATGTCGCATTTATCATCGTCATCCTTGTCGCTGCACATCCACTCATCATGTCCAACCCCACCTCCCTTGTCTCTCCTTTTTTTTTTTTTTTTTCTTAGCAACTCACACTCTCGTGGTTTTTAACTCAGAGTGACACCTTGTCTTCTTTTATTCAGTTAGCAGAAGTTCTCCCATACACAGTAATCTTCAAAGAAATGTATAAGCGTTGGCATCAAAAAGTTGGACAAATAGGTTCATCATCAGAAATTTCTTTTTAACTTGTAATGTGTCATTATACTGTTTGTGTTTTTATGTATGTGGTTATTCTACAGGGTCTGATGGACGAGAACCAGGTACAGATCACTGTTATTAATCCCAAATCTATCACCATGGGTCAGCTGTATGGCCAGTTTGACCCAGTCTCTCATGAATGGTCTGACGGCATCCTTGCTGTCAGCTACCGAGCTTTTGCTGCCTCCCAGGTAAAAGATACAATGGTTCAACATTGTCTAACTTGTCAAGCTGTATGTCAATTCAGCAGCATTCTCCTCCAAAACCTCTTAGACATGAATATGAGTACTTTTTGGGGTTTTGAAAAGTCAGTCACAATATGTTTTTATGTTTACCATAGAGCTCATTTTAGATATCTTGCTGGCAATATTTTGGTCATATACAGCATGTCTTAATATGCAGTCACCTTTGTTAAAAAAAAACAAAAACGTATGTATTAAGTAGATAAGTAGGCAAACATAATATTTCTCTAAAGAAATGTTGGGGGTTTGGTTTCTGGCTCTGATACGCAGCCAGATTAGTAGTACAGTAGTGGACATAACTGTATAACAGCTGTATTATACAGAGACAACCTGTAGCTACTGTGACCTTCCCTGGAAATATCTGCTTAAAATACACATTAAACAGAAATGCTATATTCTTCTTCTTTAAACGCTTTGTGCTGAAAGTTGCTGCACTCCTCTCTATTGGCTAAACCATGTTGCCCTTGTGGTACAGTAGGATGTATCCAAAGGTACAGCATACTCAAATGTACTGTATTCAACTGTTCAACAAGAAACTCATATTGAGATGCTTTATTGTCTACTCAGTCTTAGTTTAAAATGGATCACTATACAATAGGCATGGCATTCCAATTAATTGCAAGTCGGTTGAAAGAAAAGCTGCATTGACAGGGTAAACAAAAGAAAAAACACATTTCCCTGTCTTGTTAAATTTAGATCTTTAATAACTCAGTTTCATTTATGTGCACACACAGCCACACACATTAGGCACAGGGGCAGACAATTTACATATTGCAGTGGAGGCATGTCATAATGGAAAATCATTTTTTTGCTCTATTCTGAAATTGTTTCCAAATGAACTTGTCATTGCAAAAATTGTCTCTGTATATAAAGTTGTCATTTTACAAATTGTTTTTTGTCAGTAAATAAGGAGTGTGAGGAGTATTTATGACAGCCAAGGCAGTATACACTGATACAATGAAAATAGAAAACGAGAACAAGGCTTGTTTTAATTCAGTTTCAAAAAAAGTCATTTTCCTCTCACTGCAAAAGTCTTTCTTTGTTTGGGTATTTTTTCTACATCATATTTTACTAAAGTAATTTTTGTGTGCTAATCTGGAGTTAGCAACAGTGTAGTGTATTAAACTCTCTGCATAGACAATATAATTTTTTTTAGCGCCAGCACTCTGTCAGATCATTACATTACAGCATACTCACTTTCCTCTCAAGCACCAGATGGCCCCAGCCCAGGCATCTCCATTTGTTTATATTACAACAAATCAATTTAAAGCACAGCTCTTGGCAGCGCATTTAACTGGGGAATTGACGCTCTTTGTCAACTTCTATTATAACACTGTAGATGTTAATTTCATTTCTTTAGTGAACAGTCTTTACTTTATTATAATGCACAGGAGTTCTTTTGTGACCTTGAAGTACACAGGGATTTTTGTTAGTGGAACGAATTGGCTGCACTAATATCCAAATGGGTAAAGGATACATGCATTTTCCTAATAAACTAAGAAATAGAACACAAGATCTGTTTTTATACTCGATGAAAATGATGTCTTTTATCACTGCACGAGTCAACTTCTGGTAGGTTTAGTTTGGCTTTTCACTGAAGTAGGAAGACCCTCCTATGGTTTGAAGCTGTTTCACTGTCTATCTTTCTGCCTGTTAGTGCCTCCTTCCATCCATATATCACTCCTCCTATCTGTCAAATTTCAAGAATTATTTATTTTACACAGCCCTATTTTATATACTCTTTCCCATAGCTGTCAAAAATCCCATAAGGTGTAGACACAGCAATATAAACAAAATTGTCCTGAAAATGCTCCTGCAAGTTGTGAGCAAACCTATTTCTTGTGTATCTCAGAGCCCTGAAAGGAAATGGCTTATTTTTGATGGCCCGGTGGATGCTGTGTGGATCGAGAACATGAACACAGTACTCGATGACAACAAGAAGCTGTGTCTGATGAGCGGTGAGATCATTCAGATGTCACCACAAATGAGCCTCATCTTTGAGCCCATGGACTTGGAGGTTGCATCACCAGCCACAGTGAGAAGAACCTTTACTTTTACCAGATCCATTTATATGCACCTTTTCCATGTTGTTCTAAGATGGATCACTTTATTCTCTTATTTAGAAACATCCAATTTTATTTGCAGACGGCAGTTTTATTACTGTAACATTGTGCTGCACCAGTTCATATCAGCTTATGTTATCATCCTTCCAGTCACACAAAGGCTCATTCATGATGTCCTTCATGCTGGTCTTTTATTTATTCTAGTAGATATCAGTGGTCATTCCCTGTGGCCTCTGTTTTAATTTTCTGTTATCTGCTCAAATGTTGTTTGTCTAAAAGGGAACCACTCTACAAAATATCACTTTTATCTTATACATTGCTTAGCCATTATTTGCAGATCATGACCTGGGTGTAAATGTGGTATAATAAATAAATTTCCAATTTTCTTAGATTTTGAAAACTTAGTTCTATTTGCAGTGCAGTTAATGTCACTGCTAACTATCCTTTTGTCCTAGGAAGGGTATAAAACTGTCAAGACTAGCTGCTTCTTTTTTCTACTCAATTATTGCATTTACAATGAAGGCATAACTTCGCAAACAGATAACGCACCATTCCTTTAATGCAAAAGGTAATTTAGATATATTGGAGTATATGAAAAAAGGCTTTTTAACTGTACCATCCTGTATGGTTCTTTGTGGTAAAGCAGTTACAACAGCTAGTCCTCGCAATACATAGATGCCTTGAGACTTGCATATCTTCCCAGCTCTACTTTTTTATTAAACAGATTTCTATTTTTGATTCTCTATAGCCTGGTATCTGTTCCTTTCATCATGTGAATGCAAAGGCATCATTTTTGTAATCACAATGAATTCCCCACTCATCACAGTAATACTGAAGGTCTTATTTGTGCACTTTCGTTGCTTTGATGCTTTCTCTTTATGTCGATGAAATTCTGTCCTCCCTTTTTGCCTTTCAACTTTCTTTTTCTCTCCTTCTATATCTGAGTTTTTTGAAGTATTTGCATATACATGTCTTTGTGACTAGGACTTGATGCTGGGAGATCTACTAGTTGAAAGGAGGCTACAATGTAGTGTTTAGAAACAGCAACTCATATTAACTGTATTAGTGAGGTTGCGAGTTGTGATAAAACTACATAACTTGATGAAATTAAGATAATTAACCTATTCTAATTCAGGGTCCTTATCGCGTAGTATTACTGATTAATTCATCTTGCAAATATATCCTTCTTTATTAGTTAAATACTACAGGTTCATACATTTGGTTTCAGTTTTTATATGTATGTTTTTCACAGGTGTCTCGCTGTGGTATGATCTACATGGAGCCCCATATGCTGGGCTGGCGGCCACTTATGCTGTCCTGGCTTAATACCCTTCCAAGCACAGTCAGTGCCACACACAAAATCCTAATCTCTGCCCTTTTTGACCGCACACTGCCAGCCTGCCTACAGCTTGTTCGAAAAGCCACCAAGGTGCTGAAGCATCCTCAGGAAATCCTGCTAATTTTCTTGCCGTAACTGGTTTGCAAATGAGTAATATGTTATCTACACCCAAACAAGGAATTTGTTTCAGTGTATTGTTACAAAATAGTATACTTTAGTAAATAAGTTAGTTTATATCACTAAGATATATGTATATTTTCCCTGCATAGTCTAGAAGTTATTCAGTATAATAGAGCAAGGTCTCCAATTGCTAAAATTGTGTCAACTATACAGTATTAACAGGGTTATGAATCCAGTAGCTTATTCAGACATCAGTTATTTTTGAGTATTGATGTTCCTATAATGCTTCATTTCAGGAGCTGTCCCCCACCTCTGACACCAATCTGGTCAAGTCCCTGATGAATCTGATGGACTGCATGATGGACGAGTTTCATGATGAAGCAAAGATGAAGAGCATGAATGAAAAAGATATGTGCTCCTGGTTGGAGGTGTGTTTCTACACTCACTACACCTATTACTACTATGATCATCAGTATTACTAACAGTAGAAACATATAAATTAAATACACCTACAACATCATAAATCAATCACTATAAAATACATAGAAGCAATCTGGCCCTGTACCCTGGAAGCAATGTGTCATATACATACTGCACTCGATCCCTTGGTCTTACACTTGGCAATCCTCCTCTGTTTCATAGTATCCGAATGTTAAACATCTACAGGCGTGGACAATATTGTTGGTAAGAAAGAAAAACTCTCATTTACACTGACCTAATGTGAAATTGACAAAAGTAATAAGAAATAAATCTTTACTGAACATTACCTAATGACAACCAGACATTGCTTTTAAATCTTGGTTCAAAAGAAGAATTCAAAAAAATTATGAAACTGGTCTGGACAACAATGATGGTACCCCTAGAAAATAATTTGACCATATTATTTTAAATTAAAGCGTGTCCTGTAATTAGCCTCACAGGACTTCAAACTTGTAATCGGTTAGTCTGACTATTTAGAGGGTGGAAAGTAGTCACTGTGCTGTTTGGTATTGTGGTGTGTACCACACTTAACATGGACCACAGAAAGCTAAAGAGAGAAAATTATAGACAAACATGCTAAGGTAAAGGCTAAGAGCATCTCCAAGCAGCTTGATATTCCTGTGACTAAAGTTGCACATATTGAAAAGTTTAAGGTCCATGGAACTGTAGCCAACCTCCCTGGATGTATTAAAGAGACAAATAATGCGAGAATGTCTTTTGGGTAGATGAGAAGTCACATCAGTTCTATGTTCACAGATGTTTTTTAAAATTCTTCTGCTGAACCACAATTGAAAAACAATGTCTGATTTTCATTAGTAAATTTTCAGTAATTTTTGTTTATTATTACTTTTGTTAGTTTCACATTTTTTCAGTGACCATTGTGATTTTTTCTTTTTTAACAAGGCACCAACAATTTTGTCCGCGTTTGTTATGTTTCAGCATGCAGTATTCTTGCTAAATTAGTAGACAATGCAAACAACGTAAAAACTCAGTGAGCTTGCATCAACTTGCATCCAAGACCTATAATGCCATGTCTCTCTTCACATTTCAGCTAAAAAGTTGTACATGAACACCGTATAAAGTCTACTAGCTCATCATATAAGTGTGTTCTGTGCCTTTGAGAAAAGGAAACCCCCCCCCAAAAACACTTATGCAATGATTAGTTTGCTGAGAAGAACAACAATTAAAAAAACAGAGACAATGAAACACCTCTCTGTCTTGATAGAAACTGACAAATGCTGGTGGCGCAAACCCATTAGCAATTTTAAACCTTTGAAGACAGCATGCTGACAAAGTGATGATGCTACTTTTAAGATATTTGGTAGGGCACTATTGCCAAATTTTGCCTATTAAATAAATAGTTGAGCCAGAGTATATTATTACTATTTTCAGCTTACTGGAATACTAATACAAATGAAACATTGCCTTTCGTTCATTTGGTATCCACTATAATGGTCCTTGCATATTTGTTGTTTTTTGGAAAGCTGAGTACAGTTTTGGTTGCCAGACCCAGGCCTGATTACGGCCAGACCTGTTGAGACCTGTCAAGAAATACCTTAATTAGAAGCTGTCTGGGAAAGTGAAGCATGTTAAAAGATCTCAAAAAGTAAAACATAATGCCACAATCTTAAGAAATTCAAGAACAGATGCGAAACAAAGCAATTGACGTGTATCCGTCTGGAAAAGGTTTCAAAGCTTTGGGACTCCAGCGAACCATGGTGAGAGCCATTATCCACAAGCAGTGGTGAACGATCCCAGGAGTGGCTGGCGTACAAAAAGTACTCCAAGAGAACAATGACAACTCATCCAGAAGGTCGTAAAAGAACCCAGAAGAACATCTAAAGAACCTCAGGCCTCACTTGCCTTGGTTAAGGGCAGTGTTTAGCATTCAACAATAAGAGACGCTGGGCAAAAATTGCATTCACAGGAGTTTCAAGGAAAAAGCCACTGTCGACCAAAAAGAACACAAAGCCTCATCTCACATTTGCCAAAAGCAAATCGATTATCCCCAAAAGTAAAAGTTTTGACTGATGAGACAAAAGTTGAGATTTTTAGAAGGTGTATGTCCTGTTACATCAACAACAAAATAACACAACATTTTATGGAAAGCACATCATATCAATAGTCAAACATGGGGGTGGTAGTGTAATGTTCTGGTTTGGACCATCACACAGGACATGGATGACTTGCCATTATTGATGGAACCATGAATTCTGCGCTCTACCAGAAACTCCTATAGGAGAATGTCCAGCGATCAGTTTGTAATCTCAAGCTCAAGTGCACTTATGTAGCAGGACAAGTCCTCCTCTGAATGGCTAAGAAAAAAAAAAGGTTTTGGAGTGGCCTAGTCAAAGTCCGGACTTAGCCTGATTGAGATGTTAAGGCATGACCATAAACAGGCACAACTTTGTCACAAGTGTGACAAATATGCAAATCAGGAACGTGGCCAATACTTTTTCATAGCACTGTATGCTGTCTTAATCAGGTCTACCTCTGCACAGGCCTGCAAAAAAAGTTTTAGCAGATGAGTTCTTTCTTCAACCTCCTGCCTGATTTACAATTGACTTTTTTTGCCTCTGAATCATGTCTTCTGAAAGCACTGCTATTATCCCCCTGTGGCCTACTGCACTGATGAATGCCTTTCAACCTTCCCTCCCATGTTTCTCAGCCAGTCATTATCAGTGTTGAATTAATCAGCCTTTTAACAGCAGGAGCTATCATGAGGCTGCTAAGCCTCATTTCCAGTTCCTAAAGTATGCCTGCTGTTTTTTGTTTTTTTTCCAACAAAGATATCTCTCCTCTGTGAATTCTGATTTTTGTCTCTTAAAATAATCTGTACATTGTGGCATTTACATTGTTGTTGTACATTATAATCAATTTAGTAACTGTAAACCTCCACCTTTTGGTGGAAGTTCCGTCTGTGTGCAGGGATTTTATGTTACATTTTTGTTACAAGGTGACACTACAGACAAGTTGTGTTTACATTTTGTAATGCACAGACATTATCTCACTTATCTTGTTATGACCTTTAATTTAGTATGGATTTGCAAATGTACACACTTTAAATAAAAATAAATTATATGATTTAGCTGTAAAAAAGTAACTGACCTTTTATACTTTCCTTTTTTCTTTTACACAGGGCATTTTTGTGTTCTGCCTGGTGTGGTCAGTGGGCGCCAGCTGTGATGATTCGGGTCGGATCAAGTTTGATGCTGTTGTAAGGGAAATCCTAAATGGGCCTTTGACTGAGAA
>OMLM01008957.1:44203-61005 GCA_900302695.1 Helostoma temminkii | reverse complement strand
GACCCAGGCCTGCCATGGCATTCTGGCCACTGTCAAAGCTCCACCTAAACAGCTGTCAGTTCCCCTGCCCACTGAGGGAACAGTCTACCAGTACCAGTTCATAAAAGAGGTAGGTCTGCTCCAGACAAGTGTATAGTTGAGAGTGCTGTGCTTATTTGCTACCTGCTTATGAAAAATCTTCAGTAAATTTTAGTTGTGGTTTAGATTATTTTGTATTAAAAATTGGACAAAAACTAAGTAGTTCTCAGTGAAGAATGCAAAAAGTTTGATTATACAGTAGTAAGTATTATTTTACTATCCCAAGTGAGCTAGCTCGAAGTTTAATTGCCAGTGATTTAAATGAATAAGAATCCCACAGAATCCCACCTTAAAATTAAGTTGTAAATTGTCCTCTGTATTTGTTGGGTGGTCACATAGTGTCCTTACACATCTAAAATGTTTGCTTATATTTTTAAAAATGTTCTCTTCAGGGACCAGGCAGGTGGGAGCTTTGGACAGATGTGTTAAAAACTGTTCCCCCCATAAGCAAAGACATGCAGTTTAATGAGATCATTGTGCATACCGAGAACACTGTACGCTACATGTTCTTGATGGAGCTCCTGGTCACCCACCAGAAACCCACTATTTTCATTGGTCCCACTGGTACTGGCAAGAGTGTCTACATTACAGTGAGTATTATTTTATTAATGTAATTTCAGAAAATTATTTAGGTAGAAGCAATATTATTAAAACTTTAAGTTTATGTAACGTGATCACATTTACACTAGATTTACTATTACTCTCTCATCACTGTCATAAGCTCTCATCAATAGGGATAACACAACTCTTGAATACAACAGTACTTTACTGTAAAAAAAGCTCTGTGAAGTTTTCACTTAATAAATAAATTCATGTTTAAAATGCATTTGGGTATCCTTGATCCTGATAGGCAGTGTAATGTACATACATTATTATAATTTTTTTCAATATTTGGTCTTTTTTGGCTCTGTTTTGTCTCTATTCCTGTCTGTCCTTTGTGCTTATTTTAGGGCTTTGACTTTATACATTTTTAGTAGCAGAAATTATTATTATTGTATTCAGGGAAACTGAAACTGAACTGCTACCAATAATATGATTCAACTGTATGAGTGAGTATTCATTTTTAAGCGTTTTAGCCCTTGGCCTCAGGTAACCGGAGTAAGTGCTCTAACGTACAAATCATTTGGAGGCAACACAGCTACAGACACCAGATGTGAAATGGCCACCTTGAAGGAATACTGAGAATCTCTCAGAAGACCTTGGGCTATTTATATCAAGGACTAATCCCCCCTCCTTGCTTCATTAGTTCATCCATTAGTGTGCTCACACTTGAGACTCTGGGGTGAATAGAGATTGTCTCACTGGGGAGCCTGCCTTGTTCTCCACTTCCTGCTTGTCTGTGAGGTGGAAAAGCTCTGTCCCATGCCGCAATCAGCAGACCGTGGCTGAATCCCAAATCTGGCAGGAGTGATAAAGGAACACCAGCACTCAGACCACAAGAATATAACTTCCGCTGTGGCAATGGTGGTGCCATCTGACAATTGTACACTAGGCCCCATCACCTGCTGTAAAATGCTCTGAAGTGAGATAAAGACAAGCTGTGCCACTGGTTTAGATTTTAAACAAGAAGATGACGATGTAGCTGCATCCTGTGATCATTCACATCACAAAGTTGACTCTAATTATGTACCTTATTACTCACTTGATTTTACATGTGTATGAGCATAGTTATACACGTCTGTAAAGGGGAAGCTATTGGTACATAATAAAAGTTTGAATCAGACTCTAATAGAACACATCAAAGCAGCTATGTTCTCTGCGATGCAATGTTTGCTGTTGATAACAAAGAGGAAATTTGTACAAAAGGGCATTTCATCAGATTGTTCTTTCGTAAAAGGCTCATTTAGGTTTTAGAAAATGCCCTTTAGTAAACCATCATGCAAAATCTGAACTCCACTGGTTTTACCCTTTTGGCCTGCAAAACATTAGTTGAATTTTCTACTTGGTTTCAAAGTCATTTTCAGTTATTAACTGAGATCTATTTTTTATCTAATGACATATGTATTAAATGTCACATTTAATTAGATTATAAAGCTTATCATAACCGCTTGCCTGGATCATATGGAATGGAAATTATGGAAATTATCATTTTATGTACCTCTACAGCTTACTGATCATACTGATCCAGAGTACAGTGTGAGAATCCTTTTTTTTACATTTTACATTTTTACAATTATCAGTCAAATTAGCACCTTGACATACATTCCTAGGTCACTTTAGTTTCAACATCCCATAAGGAGATAAGAGATAAGAGAAAACTTGTTGCAAACATCACCAAAGGGGAAATTCAATAATTCGATTTTTGAATTATTGAATTAAACAATTGAATGCACTGTCAAAAATTCAGTAAAGATTTGCATACAATACACATATTTACTCTAGTGCAGTATTAATTATGAAACTTTTTTCTTTTTTCTTAATTTTGCATTGTTTTGTATAGGACTTCCTATTGAATCAGCTGCAGAAGGATGTCTACAGCCCATTATTTATCAACTTCTCAGCCCAGACTACAGCTGCCCAGACCCAAAACCTTATTATGTCCAAGCTAGACAAGCGGCGCAAAGGAGTATTTGGGCCTCCATTGGGGAAAAAAATGGTACATCATCTTTATAATTTTCTTATGATAAAAACTTCATATACTTCCTATTAATTATATATTATACCTATACTAATATCATATTGTCAGGTGATATTTGTGGACGATGTGAACATGCCAGCCAGGGAGGTTTATGGTGCCCAGCCTCCTGTAGAACTGCTGCGACAGTGGCTGGACCACTGGAACTGGTACGACTTAAAAGACTGCTCCATGATAAACCTGGTGGATATTCAGATTATATGTGCTATGGGACCACCTGGTAAGTTGCAATTGTACCAGCTCCAAATTTTTACATTGCTGATGTAACAATTGATTTTTGTTATTTTGACAGCTAATCCTCAACTAAATACATAGATATGTATATGTGAATGTGAACCCAGTTGAGTCAGTGTCACAAACCAATACCTGCTGTTTTGTGGAGCTCATTTCTGCCTTAACCCTCCTATTGTGTTTTTTTCGGCTAACACTCATAGTGTTCCATAAAACCCACAAATTTTTATAAAAATATTTCAAATATCATTTATGTGTTCAAAAGCCATGTGTGAACAAAGTCATGGAACCTCATGACAAATGCTTAAAATTTACTGCACTGTTTAGATAGGAAATCATGCCAAATTGGTCAGATTTGACCAGAACACAATAGGAGGGTTAAGATAACAAATGTTCAGCACGTCCACCTCTACTACAACTCATAGTGTAAACACAAAGGCTGCTGTGGCAGCTGGCAGACACAAAAGTTGCTGCCTCCGAGTGAGGCTCTGGTAACCACTGAACCCACACTGGGAAAAATAGCAGAGAAGTTTGTTAAGGTTGGGGATGTCTTTCTGTGTTTGTAGTAACTAATCACAGTGTCAGTATTTGATCCCCTTGGCCCTCTTAGTTCATACAGTATGTATCATACAGTGTGCTTGGGCAATACATGAATCCCAAGTTGCCTGAGTGCATTGCATGGTACTTATGCTGTCATCTGTGTGTTGTGAATGACTTGACAGGCATCAATAAGGTAGTTAAAATTATAATTATGAATGTCAGCTTTGAGTCCTGTTTCTTTTTTAGGTGGAGGACGGAACCCCATCACACCCCGTTACCTGCGGCACTTCAACATGATTACCATTAATGATTTTGATGAGAAGACAATGAATACGATCTTTTCTAGGATCACAGACTGGCATTTCACCATAAGGTACAGTAACTCCGCAGCACATGTAGCTTAATTTTTTTTTTTAATCCAAATCGGCACAGACTGTGCTTCCACCCATAATCCACAAAATTAAATATCCTTTTAATATTGTGGTGGTCAGGGGACAACATTGGGAAAATTTTATGCTGCCATGATTGCGCATTACAGCTTGCTGTTATTAAATCCAAATTTTAGGTTGTGGCTCTGTATTTAGAAACATTTATAACCAAACCCATACATGCAGTGCAGAGTAGCTGATCATTTGAGCCTCTCTGCATTGTAGCAGGTACTGCTCAGTACTTCCTGTTTTTCCCTCAGTTTCAGTGTTTAGTATATGGCATTTGATCCACAAATTAATTAATCAACCATTTAATCTACAGGTTTGCTTTCCCCAAGCCATTTGCAGCTATGACCTCTGAGATTGTTAGTAGCACTCTGTCAGTGTACCAAGAGGCCACCAAGAACCTGCTGCCAACCCCCACCAAGTCCCATTACTTGTTTAATCTGCGTGATGTCTCCCGGGTCATCCAGGGCATCTGCTTATCACGGCCAGAGACTGCAGAGGAACCATCTGTCATCAAACGACTCTGGGTGCACGAGGTAATGTTGTGCACAACTGACAAACAGAAGAAAACATGTGACAGCTAATCATAGAAACACAAAACATAACAAGTGGAAATTCATTACTCAAGCTAAAACCTGCTTGTTACATACATTCATAGCAACCTCCTGATCATATTGCAACTATGTATATCTGTCCCTTTCTTTTGTCTTTCACACGTCTTGTTTATCTTCAGGTCCTGAGGGTTTACTATGATCGACTGGTCCATGACACAGATCGGTCCTGGCTTGTGAGACACTTACAAGTGGTATGTCAAAGTCACTTGAAGGAAAACTTCCATCAGCTCTTCCAATATCTGGACCAGGACGAGGACGGACTAGTCACTGAGGATGACCTGCGCAGTCTTATGTTTTGTGACTTTCATGACCCTAAGGGAGATGACCGTAGCTACCGCGAGGTGCACAATCTTGAGCAGCTCCGACAGGTGGTAGAGTCCCACCTGGAGGAGTTTAACAACATCAGCAAAGCACCCATGAACTTGGTGCTCTTCCGTTTTGCTATTGAACACGTATGCCGCATCTCCCGTATCCTCAAACAGCCAAGTGGACATGCCTTGCTGGTGGGTGTGGGAGGGAGTGGGCGTCAGTCTCTCACCCGACTGGCTGCCTATATGGCGGAAGCAGAGCTTTTCCAGGTGGAAATTTCCAAGACCTATGGAACCACTGAATGGCATGATGACCTGAAACTAATCTTGAGGAAGGCCACACAAGGTGAAGCTCATGGTGTTTTCCTATTCACTGACACTCAGATAAAAATGGAATCATTCTTGGAGGACGTTGGCAATCTGCTCAACACTGGTGAGGTAAAGTGGATGAAAGAGAAAGAAAGGTGTGATGGATCAAATGATGTGTTAATGTGCATGGAAAGATTGATGGGTGAGCTAAGATATAGATAATGTACAACCTGCATAAGTTGGACGATTGAAAGTTTGAAAGTAAGGATGAAAAGAATTGTATAAAGCAAGATTGATGTATGGATTGAGTTAATAAATGCATTGTTAGAAAATTGGATGTGGATCGATAGATAGATGGTAATACTTAGAGAACAGACTGTTCTATAATCTTTTGGTTTTCCTCCAGGTGCCCAACCTATTTGCTCTTGACGAGAAGCAGGAGATATGTGAGCGAATGCGTGTGTTGGACCGGCAGCGTGACCGTGACAAGCAAACAGAGGGCAGCCCCTTGTCTCTTTTTAACATGTTTGTAGAGCGCTGTCGCACACAACTGCATGTGGTGTTGGCTATGAGTCCCATTGGAGATGCCTTTAGAAACCGCTTGAGGCGTTTCCCTGCACTCATTAACTGCTGCACCATTAACTGGTTCCAGGTGGGTATATGTACTATATGTTGTATGTGTTCTGCACCAAAATATGCCTGAAGTATTTACTAGATGAAGTCTGTGGTGCATTTTGGGGTTCCACTGTATACTAAATGAGTACTAAATGACATTACTAATCATATCAAACATTAAATGCCTGTATAGCAGCATGGTGGCAGTAACATCATATTTCCTTTCTTATCAGACATGGCCTGAGGATGCACTGCAAGCTGTAGCCTGCCGCTTTCTGGAGGATGTAGAGATGACAGATGAGAGTCGAGAAGGCTGCATCGAAATGTGCAAGCGCTTTCACACCTCAACTGTTGAGCTCTCTGCCCGCTTTTTGACTGAGTTACAGCGCCACAACTATGTCACCCCAACTTCATACCTGGAGCTCATTTCCACCTTTAAGACCCTACTAGAGACAAAGAGAGTGTAAGAGACAAGCTGTGCTATATGTACTGCATTGTTTTCGTCTGTTTTGACATGTGTTATTGTACATTCATGTGTATCTTAATTTGTACTTTAGATATAAGCAACTTCCCCAATTTTCCTGTAGCTATAAAAGCCAAGTGACTTATCTTCTTTGTCTTCTTTCCTCAGAGAGGTGATGAAGCTAAAAAGCCGCTATGAGGTGGGCCTCGAAAAGCTACAGTCTGCAGCAGATCAGGTGGCCACTATGCAAGTTGAGCTGGAAGCCCTACAGCCACAGCTGCTTGTGGCCAGCAAAGAGGTAGATGAGATGATGCTGGTGATTGAGCATGAATCTGTGGAGGTGGCTGAAACGGAAAAGGTGGTGAAAGAAGATGAGGCTGTGGCCAACGAACAGGCCATGGCTGCCAAGGCAATCAAGGATGAATGTGATGCTGACTTGGCTGAAGCCATGCCCATCTTGGAGTCAGCCCTGGCTGCATTGAATACTCTCACCACTCAGGTAACAGATTCAGTGCAATTTCTTTTTTTTGCTTGTGTCTTATATTGCATTTACATGTGAGTGAGGCAGACCTATATATTTGGTTGTTTTTATCTGTAGGATATCACAGTGGTGAAGTCCATGAAAAGTCCACCCACAGCTGTCAAGCTGGTGATGGAGGCAATCTGCATTCTCAAAGGTATAAAGCCAGATCGTGTGCCGGACCCCTCAGGCTCTGGTAAAAAAGTGGAAGACTTTTGGGGCCCAGCCAAAAAACTACTGGGAGACATGAAGTTTCTCCAGAGCCTCCACGAGTATGACAAGGATAACATCCCACCAAATCTCATTGCTATCATTCGGAACAAGTACATAACCAATCCAGACTTTGTACCAGAGAAGATTCGAACAGCATCTACTGCTGCTGAAGGCATGTGTAAGTGGGTTTGTGCCATGGACAAGTATGACAAGTAAGTCATGTTCTCATCTTTTTGTGTGACAAAACTTGGGAGAGCTTTCCAACCTACATTATATAGATAAAAGTATTTGGCTACACCTGGAGAGACAATGATATGGGGAAGTTTTTCAGGGTGTGGGCTAGGCCCTTTATCTGTGCTAAATGGCAGTCTTAATGCTTCAGCACACCATGACATTTTGGACAATGCAATGCTTCCAACTTTGTGACAACAGTTTAGGGAGTCCTTTTCTATTCCAACATGACTGTGCTCAAGTGCACAAAGCAAGAACTATGAAGACATGGTTGGATAATTTTGGTGTGGAAGAACTTGACTGGACCTGACTTCAGCCATACCCAGCACTTTTGTGATGAACTGGAACTGAGATTGCAAGCCAGGCCTTCTCATCCAACATCAGAAACTGACCTTATAAATGCTCTACAGAATAATTGGGCACACATTCCCACAAAAATTCTCTTTCCAAAATTTTGTGGAAAGCCTTTTCAAAAAGAGTGGAAGTTATAGCTGCCAAAGGGAATGAACTACAAAATAAAGTATATGTGGTGTAATGGTCAGGCGGTCAAATACTTTTATCCACGTAGTGTATGAAGGTGTCTGTTGGTACTGTCAAAGCAATGATTTTCTTGGTGCTAGTGAACCGTGCATAAACAGTATTAAGTCCAAAATGATTCATCAGGTCCAAGAAGCAAATCGTTTAATCATGTGATGCTGCCAGAATACATTGAGGTTTTAAATAAATTTTGTGTTATTTTTGTTGTTTCTTACCTTGATTTACCATTTACCAGCATACAATATTTTATCAGAATTGGCCACTGTCACAATGTTTATTTTATGCACATTTCATTTTGACTTTATAGTTCACATATTTATAGTAAATCCAACTAATATAAGAATCTGCACTGTCTGCGATGCTCCTTTTCTTGTAAATGCTAATTATTACATCAGTGACCTGATTGCAATGCTTCATATGTGCTTCAGAGTGGCCAAGGTGGTAGCTCCAAAAAAGGAGAAGCTGGCACAGGCTGAGGGGGAGTTGAGAGTAGCCATGCAGAGCTTGCACAAAAAGCAGGCTGCCCTCAAGGAAGTCCAAGATAAACTTGCAAAACTGCAGGAGACATTGGAAGCCAATAAAAACAAGAAAGCTGACCTGGAAAATCAGGTTTGTGCTGTTTATTACTGTTTGTGTGATTGTAGACTGTTTTGTTAAGTAGTGAGGTTAAAGAAATGTAACTTTTCAGATGCATCATTGGAGATATGTATTGACATTTAGCAGTGTAATAAAAAAAGAATTACAGGTGTAACTAAAGTTCCAACTAAAAACCAGAGAAAAATAAATCATTATAATAAGGACAATATGCCATTGACTGTAAATGCCGGTAGTTTTCTTATTGAGTCCACTTATAGACCACACAACTAGCCCAAGTCGATGACTATAGAATTACACAAATTTGCTCTTCAGTCAGTTCATTGACCTGGGAAAATCACTGCAGTTCACCAAATTATTCCTTTCCTCCCACAATGATGCCCTCCAGGTGGATCTGTGCAGTAAGAAGCTCGAGCGAGCTGAGCAGCTGATTGGAGGCCTGGGTGGAGAGAAAACACGCTGGAGTGAAATGGCCTTCAGTCTCGGAGAGCTGTACAAAAACCTGACAGGAGACATCCTTATCTCAGCAGGCATAGTGGCTTATCTAGGAGCCTTCACTTCTAGCTACAGACAGGTACACTCAAGGAGTGGAAAGTTCATGCTTGGAAGTGGATAATAATATTATGTTAGGATATTACCAGTTTCCTTTTTCAAGTAGTTTAGTAAACATCGCATTTTTTTCAGTAACGTGTCTTTAACACGTCCAGAAGCATAGCTGCTACATTTGGAGTATTTTCATTAATTGTTGGATTAACTGTTCTCTTAAAGTACACTGACCAATAGAAATCCCAGCACTGTTTCAGACCAAAAATAGCCAAAAATAGCCAAAAATAGCCAAAAATAGCACCTGAGAGCAGGTTGGTCCAGAGGTACTCCAGAGGTAAAGACTGCCTCCAAACTGAGCCAGTGTTTAAAGGTCATCTTTTATACTGTGTCCTGTCCTGTGCTGAGCTATTGTGATGCTAGAAAACAGAAAAGAGGATGGTGAATTGCTTATTTTTATTATGCAAGCACGTGGTCGCATGAGTTTGAAAAGGACTCAAATGGCTATTAATGTTTGTTGCTCATTTCCATTCTTTCAAAAAATCACTGTGTTTAAGTGGGAATGTAGATATTTTTGTTAGTACTGTTTTGTTTATATCTTTGTGCAAACTCTAACTTTTATGGATAATTTGATGGTTCGTGAATAGTACTGTATATTCTCCTGTTTCTTTGAAGGTTAATGCAGGTGTTTGCTATTGTTTGTGTGCTTGTACTAGTGAAAAATGAAAGTCAATACTGGTAAATGTGCACCTCTTCAGGAACAGACTAGGGAGTGGATGAACCTCTGTAGGAGCAGAGAGATCCCATGCTCTCCCAATATGTCTTTGATGAGCTCTCTGGGTGATCCAGTAAAGATTCGTGCATGGACCATTGCTGGCCTACCATCAGACAGCTTCTCCATAGACAACGGCATCATAATCTCGTGAGTATTAAGGACCAATTTTATGTCCCATGGCATTTTCTCTCTAAAAAAAAAAACCCTGCATTTTCACAATACTTAGTACTATATTATTATGGGTTCAATGCACTCTGTGTGGCAACGTTTGTGCTGCTGTTATGTGCCATTTAATCTGCTGGCAACTGATCTTGATGCAGTATATATACACTCACTGGCAATTTTATTAGGTACACATGTACAATCTAATGTAATCCAACCAATAATAATTCCATATATATATATATTGTATTGATGTCTGATCTTCCAATAATACTGTTTTGGCCTGCCTATTAACAAGAATTCAGGAAGAATGTGTCCAAACCATTAGAGACACCTCTTAATATAACAAGACATATGGCAGAATTAATTCAAGTTAAACACTGAGAAATTATAACCTTGTAAAAGTAGAATTCATGACAGAGCTGCTGTATTGGATTACATCAGATTGTACAGGTGTACCTAATAAAGTGGCCAGTGAGTGTATATTGCTATAAAGTGTATAAAAATACTAAACTTGAATTGCTGTGGCAAAAGTCTATGCAATCGTTGCTGAAATAGAGGCAAATGGACGTTTTTTTCCCTAAAGGGGCTATGCCTATTTACTTTTCATATCACTTTAACTTAATCACTGTGCATATAGAATAGATTTCAGTGTTTTAACAGAATACATTTATATGTGTGTTTGATAGCTAATAGACCTGGATCACAGTGTGGTTCAGTTAACAAAGGTGCAGATTTCTCATTACAAATTAATTTACTGTAATAAAAACAGTAAACAAATTTACTGGAATGTAACTCTTAGAAGCCCATTTGACATTATCTGTTGCAGCCTTTAGCTGCAGTAAAAATATCTGCTTGTTTGTGTGAAAGAAACAGCAACGTTGCTTTTTAATCACAATACTCTGGCCCCTGGTGTGATATCCAACTGTGAGCTGTCTAACTGTGCTCAAAATGTTTACCCCCAAGCTGCTCTAGACACCTCTATTTTGTTCCTCCAACATTACCCCCACTGCTGTGATGTCTCACATTTAGCAGTTACAGGATCACTATTACAAGGCAGCACCATTTGATCACCCACTACTTTGTGTGTTGGTATGTTTGTAGTAATGCCAGGAGGTGGCCTCTGATGATCGATCCCCAAGGCCAGGCCAACAAGTGGGTAAAAAACATGGAGAAGGCCAATAGCCTGCATATCATTAAACTGAGTGATCCTGACTTTGTACGCACTCTGGAGAACTGCATCCAATTTGGCACACCAGGTAAGTATAGGTTTTTCTCTGGTTTGATGCCTCTGCTGTTGCTGCTCAGTCTGTGAGAGAGACAATGTGCCTCATCCTCATTGTTGCAGTTCCTGTTACTGGCTGCTGAGGTCTCTCTTTACCAAAGAGACCAATTAGTGCTGTGCTTACACTGCTTTTCTTTGTTCTCTGTTCTGCAGTAGAAGAATTCACATAAGGAACTCTGTTATGATTTTGGCACTAACATTTTTCCAGTGTGTCTTTATGTTTCTTTACAAAAAGCTTTAGTCTTAAAGTGCAAAAGCTTTGCTTCAATCCTGAGTGCTTCTGTGTAGATGTCAATTAATCTTTTAGTTCATAAGCTGGTTTCAGAATATACCCCACCATCTCCTTACAAAAGAACACAACATCCACAGCAATCCTGCCCAAATATTTGTGTCCTCTTATCACCTTTTGTGGGATTATAAAGACAGGAAGTAGAGTTAGAAACAAGTGAGATGGCTATACAGCAATTTAGTGTAAAAAATGTCACACTTTAGCATTTACTGATATTTCCCTGCCATATCTTGTCATTTGCTATTTAAATAATACAACATACAGTTTGTGTTGAAACATTACCAATATTGATATATATCTTATGTAACAAAATTATTATTATACATATTATTAAAAAAATTTCAAATTTGAGAGGGTTGACTTGACTGATTCACTATCTTATGAGTGAAAGTTTATCAGCTGTCACTGCCACTGAATACAGTATTACAATTTAGTTACTACCTCAGGCATGATGTCAATTATGGATTGGGTAATGTTCTTAACAGGAGAACACCATTATCATACTTAATTTGAAATTATATTAATATTGATGTTGTGAGAATAAGACATCTGTAACTGGAAATGTTTACTTCTTTATTGATTTGTTGATATCAAATGTGAATTCACAAGTACTTTGAGCTTCTGGGCTGCAATAGCATTTCACTGCTTATAACTAGGAGGTAAAATAGTATTCACATTATTCTTTTATAAAAAGTCTAAGTATAAGAAGAGTCTTTTAGAGCTAAGAATCCAGTACAGCATAAAGCTCACAATGCTAAGTTATGGAGGACAGCGCCTGGTCCCCAAGGCACACTGTAATGCTTGTTTTCCAACTGTCCCTGTCCTATCTAATGCTGATTATCTGATCAAGTGTGTTCAGCCAATCGGTAGCTGAACCATTGATGTAGAAAATTTTTTTCTTGGCTTGTCAAGTTAGGGATGATTCCAAAATGTATTCAAAGTTGTCCAGTTGCTTAAATGTGACACCTCCTAGTTGGGATTATTTGTAAATGTGTTAACATGGTCTCTCGTGAAAATTGTCACTGTCCTCTGGTATTGCTAAACATTTTCTTTCAGTTCTGCTGGAGAATGTCGGTGAGGAGTTGGATCCTATTTTGGAGCCCCTGCTGCTGAGACAGACTTTTAAACAGGGTGGTGCCATGTGTATCCGCCTAGGAGACTCAACCATTGAATATGCTCCTGACTTTCGCTTCTACATCACTACCAAGCTACGCAACCCCCACTATCTGCCTGAGACCTCTGTCAAGGTAATTGCCTTGCCTAATATTATAGAGAAACATAATCAAAAATCCAGTCATTCTAAAACTACTAAACACTATACTGCTGCTTAGTATTGCTGTATCTCTATACTTTGATGTAGTCAAAGAGTGATATTCAGAGTGATGCAGAGTTGTAGCAGTTTGATTACTGTGTTGTTGCTATTACAGTCTGACACCAATTTCACTGGTCAACTTGTTACAGTTGACCAAAGGGATGGAACAACAAGTTTCACAGTATTTCCATTATAGGTGGCAGTGTTGTGTAATGAGCCCTGTGCAATCCTCCTATACTGTATATGACAATTAATATCAAGTGAGTGTCAAAAATAGAGCTACATTCTCACACATTATTTACACATTATTACTGATGTATAAATGCAATGCATATCGTGTGAGTCTTTTTACTATGCAAAGAAATGTGCAGGTTTGATCAGTCAAGAAGAGTCAGTGCCCACAATTTGGTTTGTGTTTCTTTAATTTGAAATCAGTAAATTGTTTGTGGCAGTGAAAAATTCATTCAAACCTTGGTTACCAAACAAACCATTTCCTTTTTCCTACCATTAGATGAGATTTACTTTTGCTTGTTTGGTCTCATTTATTACATCAAACGACAGCACATTTTTACCCCAGGAACGCAGTGCATTATTATTCACTGATACCACCTCCCCAATGGAGCACTGCCACAAAAAAGGTATTCCAAGAAAAGGAGCATTAAAGGAAATTGCATTACTGAGAGGCAAGGGGTTGGGAAGCATTACTGAAGATCACATTTCAAGCATCTAGTTGCAAGGACCCTGCTCTTTATGGGAAGCTATTAGATAGATTCAACTCATTTTTCACAACTGGTTCAATTGTTTTTGTATTTTTATTTTTGCTTAAGTTTTTTTGCCTACAGTACACTATGAGACTTCCATTATTCCCACTAAGCCCTGTTTCGAATGCAATGCTTTCAAATACAACAGACAAGCATCTAGTAAACCAGCCCTTATGGAGCTCAAGGGACGAAAGGAAGCGAAGAAGGAGGGTGTATGTGTGAAAAGCACAAATGGGAGATTTATATGTGCTCTGAGTCTTTACCATCAGCTGAGTGGGTCCACGGCATCAATAGAAATGGAATTATGCCCCACAGAAGTGCACTTGTTTATTAGGACAGAGAGCAGATAACAGATATAGGCTTTTAACCTCTGGGTAAGTGCAAAGGCAAATGACTAAGGCTGTGGTAAAAGACACTCCTTTACTTCAAGCTGCAACACCTTTTCACAGGAAAGCAGAAAGCAAATGTAGCCTACCTGTACTGCTTATTAGAATTGATTAGTTATTAGAATAAAACAATCAACCCTGAACTGTAAAGAACCTCACTTAAATGTCTGTGAGCTTTGGTGGAGAAAGACATTCTAAGTCCATAACACACATTCATTTATTCATGATTATGTCTGTAAACTCTAATCCTCATCCTCATCTAGGTGACCCTTCTGAACTTCATGATCACCCCAGAGGGTATCCAGGACCAATTGTTGGGCATTGTGGTGGCCCGAGAAAGGCCCGATCTTGAAGAAGAGAAACAGGCCCTCATCTTGCAGGGAGCAGAAAACAAGAGGTACAGTAGCGAGCCCCAAACCCAGGTTAAATTATAGGTCTTCAGCTGATATACCTCCTTCCTTGAAGTGGAACCTTTAGACATGTGAAATATATTTTGCATTATTTTCAGACAATTGAAGGAGATTGAGGACAAAATTCTGGAGGTGCTTTCCTCTTCTAAGGGTAACATCCTGGAGGATGAGACAGCTGTCAAAATCCTCTCTTGCTCCAAGGTGCTAGCCAATGAAATCACAGAGAAACAAGCTGTAGCTGAGGTGACAGAGAAGAAGATCGATGAAACTCGCATGGGCTACACACCCATTGCTGTGCATTCTGCCATTTTGTTCTTCTCCATCGCTGATTTGGCTAACATCGAGCCCATGTACCAGTACTCCCTCACCTGGTTTATTAACTTATTCATCAGCTCCATTGACAACTCAGACAAGAGTGATGACTTGGAGCAGAGGTAATCAGGGCTAACAAATGCACCAACAAATACTAATGTTGACAGTTAACTTAAGCAGGTCATCAAAAAAATTATTAAAACACAACCAATAATAACGCATGAGAATGGCTGTGTTGATGAGTTGTTTTGGTTTAGAACCAGATTATTATAATCCTACCATATGTATCTTCTTCAGACTACGGATCCTGAGAGACCACTTTACCTACACACTCTATGTTAATGTGTGTCGCTCACTGTTTGAGAAGGATAAGCTGCTCTTTTCCTTCTGCCTCAGTGTCAATCTGCTCATTCACAACAAGCTGGTAGGAATAAACACACCCTACACACGCACACTTTACTGAAAACATTCAAGTTAACACATCCAGTATTGATGTCTGATCTGTTAAGCTGGTCAGTCATTTTCAGTATGCCCAAAATGCCCAAAATGGTCAATCTTTAATTTGTAATCTTTAATTGTGAATTATGGACAATAATTAATGTTGTAGGTGGATGAGGGGGAGTGGCGCTTCCTTTTGACAGGTGGTGTAGGATTGGACAACCCCTTCTCAAATCCCTGCACCTGGCTTGCCAAGAAGTCTTGGGATGAGTTTTGCCGCTTGGATGAAATGGAGAATTTCAAAGGTCTGCGTCATGACATGAATCACCTCAGGAATGAGTGGAAGAAGGTCTACGACAGCCCGGTGAGTGTCACCAAACTGACTAGTTGGTCTAGGTGGAATTCTGTGTGTGGGTGCTGTATGTATTTCTGGATGGATAGAGATAGATGGAGAAGACAAATTAAGAAAAGTTGGTTGTGGTTATGATTCTAATTTTAGGGGATAATCAGTCTAGAAACTGGGTCACATTTAGAAATAAGCAAAATATTAGACTACTAAATGTCACATCTAGCTGCTGTCTGCTGCCTCTAAGCAACCACAAGAGCATTTGGACTGTGGAAGATACACAGAATCAAGGTCTTGAAAACAGTTAAAGATATTTAGGGATTGTGTGTGTACCACAGATTTTGTCATAATACAATACTATGTCACACTAGCTCAAGTAGTTGTTAGTCTATTACAAGAAACCTTGTATCAGCCTCCTTTAGTGCACGGACTCTGAATTAATATGTTTAAGGTTCATATTCAAAATGTAACACTTTTTTCAGCAGACCTTTCAAAGATCAAAGGGTGCCCAATCACATTACAGATGTGACCAAGTCAATAAAAATGGAGAAAACAGTTACCAAAGTCTACATGCATATGCATACTGTACTGGGCAATTTAAAAATAATTGTGTGCTCTAGTATGATTTTAAAAACCTCTTTAGAATATAACATCACACCCACCAAATTTAATGGTGGCTATAACTCAAACTGCTTGTCTTATAAACAGTTCAATAAATGCTACAGTCTCGATTAAATTTGGACAAACAAATAAAAACGAGAGGGCTTAAAGAAAACAAATATGAAGAGGGAGCTCTGATGGACCGTAAAACAGAGTTAAGTTAAGCATGACAGAAACAGGATACCTGTGTGGAATACAGGGAAACCTCAGCAAAACAGTGTTGGTAAGCATAACTTACTGGGACGAGGGCAAAATAAGCAGGTTAAACCTATTTTCCACTGGGTTTGGCACATGAACCACAGGTCAACCTCTCCCACCCTGCAGCCCAGCAGGGTAGTTCAGTGGGATTCCACTCACATTCTGAACTGCCACATTCTTAAGAGGTAGTGTCACAGTCTAACTTTAACTGTTACTATGCTATTTTCTTGTACAGTGAAGCAGATTCCCCCAAAATATCAAGGTTCCACTTTCATATTTTAATTGACATCAAAAGAGTGAATTAGTTTATGTATAATTAAAAAAAGAGCAAACAGGGAACAAAGAGAATGGGAGGGGAAAAAAATTTGGCTGTCAGTATAGATGATGCACATACGCTCACTTCATCTTTGAATGATAAAGAATCTAAAATGGAAGTTTTATCTAATTAAATCTATTCTCTTCCTGTTGTGTTAGTCACATCTATGCAATCTAGATGCAAGAACAGATGTTTAATCAACGTGTGGCGCACATATCCGTGTGCCACACGCTTGTCTCTTTGCTGTCACACACACACACACACACACACACACACACACACACACA